>JAKWJD010001757.1:33527905-33614307 GCA_027705065.1 Solanum peruvianum
AGTACTGAGTAGATATCATCGGCCAACTCAAAATAGAACATAATATATATCAAGTAATATTATAAATCAACTATAAACTCAACATGTAGCAACAACAAGTACTATAATCATCAACAAGTGCCATCAAGTTCATCCACGAGGGCTCAAGCCTCAATACCATACTCATTTGGGAATTAAGTTTATTAGATTGAGTATATTTGTCATCTTTCAAGATTCATTATCTTTCTTCCTCTTGTGTCGGTACGTGACACTCCGATCCCCTACCACTATGTGTCGGTACGTGACACTCCGATCCCCTAATTCTACCTGTCGGTTCGTGACACCCGATCCCCTATATGTGTCGGTACGTGACACTCCGATCCCCTATATGTGTCGGAATGTGACACTCCGATCCCCTATATGTGTCGGTACGTGACACTCCGATATCCTAATTCTACGTGTCGGTTCGTGACACCCGTCCCACTAATACTATGTGTCGGAACGTGACACTCCGATCCACTAATACTATGTGTCGGAACGTGACACTCCGATCCACTAATACTATGTGTCGGAACGTGACACTCCGATCCACTAATCTCATTCTATCCGTTCATCAGGCCTTCTCTATACCAAGGCATCATCAATCCCATTATTTTAATTCATCAAGCCTTCTTTTATACCAAGGCATCATCATTAATATGTAGATTAAAGTTTCTTTCAAGATTTGGGATTCAATTGTTTTCATCATGCTTGTTTTATCAAAATCACATAATCATATTCATGCAAGCATACAATTAAGCATATAGACAGGTTTACAATACTACCAATACATATCATTCACTATTAAGAGTTCACTATGAATATCGTAAAAACCATAACCTACCTCCACCGAAGAATTGGAATAAACAAGCAATTTCCCAAGCTTTGATATTCTTCTTCCTCGTTCCACTCTCTCTCAATCGATCAATCTATCTCTCTCTTTTCTTTTCTCTTTTTCTTATTCAAACCCTCTTTCTTTTACCCTAATTAACATATAATTTAGTGTAAAAGATGACAATAATACCCCACTAATTACCCAAAGTTACCTCTTTTATCCCTCAAGAATTTGAGTTATTAATGTAAACCCACGAATTCTATAATTAAGGAAAGAATAGTCCAAAACGTCCCTTAAAACGTGTGAAGAAATGCAATTCTGCCTGGGATTTGTGCAACCTGTGATGGGTCGTCGTGCCTGCGACGGTCCGTCACCAAGGTCGTCGCAAGGACCAAAATTCTATTTTTCACCAAGGACACTGTGACGGTCCGTCACACCTGTGACGGTCCGTCCTGCAAGTCCGTTACGAAGTTCAGAGAGTCAATTTTCAGTACCCAATTTCAGAATTCCTAAGTATATTGAAACGAGACCCTGCGACGGTCCGTCGTGGGGTCCGTGGTTTCAGCCAGTTTTTCAGAAATAAAATCTGCTGCTCAAAACGACTAAACAGGTCGTTACAATAGATACCAATTTACCCATCGTTCGTCCTCGAATGATCAAAAGAAGAGAAACAAGGGTGGAAAGAAGTACCTGAATCTGTAAACAGATGTGGGTATTTTTCTTGCATATCTGCCTCCTTTTCCCAAGTAGCCTCTTCAACCGGTCGATTCTTCCATTGAACTTTGATGGATGCAATTTCTCTCGACCTCAACTTGCGAACTTCTCTATCTAATATAGCAACCGGTTCCTCCTCATAAGTCAAATTCTCATCAAGCAAAACTGAATCCCAACGGATAATGTAGTTCCCATCTCCATGGTATCTTTTCAACATGGACACATGAAATACCGGATGCACTCCGGACAGCCCTGGGGGCAAGGCTAATTCATAAGCCACCTCCCCTATTCGCTTTAGTATCTCAAATGGTCCAATATACCTTGGACTTAACTTACCTCTTTTGCCAAACCGCATCACCCCTTTCATGGGTGAAACCTTCAACAAGACTTGTTCACCCTCCATGAACTCTAAGTCTCTAACCTTTCGGTCTGCATACTCCTTTTGTCTACTTTGCGCCGCTAGAAGCTTTTCTTGAATGCCCTTCACCTTATCTAACGAATCCCTCAAGAGATCAGTACCCCAAGGTCTAACCTCGAATGCATCAAACCAACCAATGGGAGATCTACATCTCCTCCCATACAATGCTTCAAATGGGGCCATATCAATGCTTGAGTGATAGCTATTGTTGTATGAAAACTCTGCCAAAGATAAGAAGCTATCCCAATGGCTACCAAACTCTATCACGCATGCGCGAAGCATATCCTCAAACACTTGAATCGTTCGCTCAGACTGACCATCGGTCTCAGGATGGAACGCGGTACTAAGGTCCAACCTAGTACCCAATTCTGCATGCAATGTTTTCCAAAACTTAGAAGTAAACTGCGTACCTCTATCTGATATGATGGAAAGTGGGACTCCATGCAACCGAACCACCTCCGAGATATAGATTTTTGCTAACTTTTCTGCATTATAAGTCACCTTGACCGGAATGAAATGAGCAGACTTAGTTAACCTATCAACAATCACCCAAATAGAGTCATACTTACCCATTGTCTTTGGAAGACCAACCACAAAATCCATCGCAATTCTCTCCCACTTCCATTCAGGAATGGGCATTCTCTAAAGTGTTCTTCCGGGCCTTTGGTGTTCATACTTTACTTGTTGACAGTTTGGACATTTGGCAATAAAGTCAACAATATCACGCTTCATTCTACTCCACCAAAAGTATTGCTTTAGGTCACGATACATCTTGGTTGCACCCGGATGTATAGAATACTTTGAATTATGAGCCTCTTTCAGAATAGTGTTGATCAAATCATCGATACGGGGTACACATACCCTTCCCTTAATCCTCAAAACACCTTCCTCATCGATTGTTGCTTCTTTAGCCTCTCCTTGCAACACTTTATCTCGAATCCGGATCAATTTCTCATCATCAAACTGCTTCCCCTTAATCTTGTCAAGGAAGGAGGATCTTGCCTCCACACAAGCTAACAATCCTCCCTTCTCATTTACTTCTAACCTCATGAGGTTATTGGCAAAAATCTGCACTTCTCTAGCCAATGGGCGTCTAGAAGCTTGCAAATGAGCTAGACTTCCCATGCTTCCCGCCTTTCTACTCAAAGCATCTGCCACAACATTCGCTTTTCCCGGATGATACAAGATAGTGATGTCGTAGTCCTTCAGTAGTTCCATCCATATCCTCTGTCTCAAGTTCAAATCTTTCTGAGTAAAAACATACTGTAGGCTACGATGATCCGTATAGACCTCACACTTAACCCCATACAAATAGTGTCTCCATTGCTTTAGTGCAAATACAACCGCGGCCAACTCCAAATCATGGGTAGGATAGTTACGTTCATGCACCTTTAATTGCCTCGAAGCATAAGCAATCACATTCTTCTCTTGCATTAGCACTGCACCCAAACCCGAATAGGATGCATCACAATAAACGATGAAGTTTTTACCCTCTACTAGCAAGGTAAGGATAGGTGCGGTAGTCAACAAAGTCTTAAGCTTCTGAAAGCTTTCCTCACATTCATCTGACCATACAAATGGAACATTTTGCTTAGTCAAGTTCGTCAATTGAGAAGCAATAGAAGAGAATCCCTTGACGAATCGGCGGTAGTAACTAGCTAACCCAACAAAGCTTCTTATTTCTGATACATTAGTGGGTCTTACCCAATTCTTCACTGTTTCAATCTTAGAAGGATCTACCATCACCCCATCCTTCGAAACCACATGCCCCAAGAAGGACACTGCATCTAGCCAAAACTCACACTTAGAGAACTTGGCGTAAAGCTTTTTCTCCCTCAACATTTCCAATACCATTCTCAAATGCTCTTCATGTTACTTCTTGCTCTTTGAGTATACCAATATATCATCAATAAATACGATCACAAAGAGGTCCAAATATGGCTTAAAAATCCCATTCATCAAGCTCATTAAAGCAGCGGGGGCATTTGTAAGACCAAAAGACATCACTACGAATTCATAATGCCCATACCTAGTTCGGAAAGCAGTCTTTGGCACATCCGCTGCCCTTATTTTCAATTGATGATAACCGGATCTCAAGTCGATCTTCGAGAAGACACAAGCACCTTGTAGTTGATCGAATAAGTCATCAATGCGAGGAAGAGGATACTTGTTCTTAATCGTTACCTTGTTCAATTGCCGGTAGTCTATGCACATCCGAAAACTCCCATCCTTCTTCTTTACAAACAAAACCGGAGCACCCCAAGGAGATGTACTTGGTCTGATGAAGCCTTTGCTCAACAACTCTTGAAGTTGAGCCTTTAACTCTCTTAATTCGGCGGGAGCCATTCTATACGGGGGTATAGAAATGGGGCGAGTACCCGGTTAAAGATCGATAAAGAAGTCAATATCCCTATCTGGTGGCATACCAGGAAGATCTGCAGGGAACACATCCAAAAACTCACAGACTACCTAAACCGACTCAATCGAAGGTACTTGGGTAGTGTCATCCTTGAGATGTGCCAAGAAAGCTAAACACCCTTTACTAATCATTTTCTTAGCACGAAGAAAGGATATGATACGCACCGGATTGGAGGTGTAGTCGCCCTCCCACACTAACGGGTCTGTCCCAGGCTTGGCTAACGTCACCGTTTTAGCATTACAATCCAAGATCGCAAATTGCGGAGAAAGCCAAGTCATACCCAGAATTACATCAAAATCAACCATTTCTAAGATAACCAAATCTACATAAGTGTTGCTCCCCACAAAGTTCACCAAAAAAGACCTATATACCTTTTCAACTACCACAGACTCACCCACCGGAGTAGAAACACGAATAGGCGTGTCAAGTAATTCACAATGTAAATTTAGACCATTAGAAAATGATGAAGATACATATGAAAACGTGGAGCCAGGGTCAAATAATACAGATGCCATGCAATCACAAACCAAAAGATTACCTGTGATAACAGCATCAGACGCCTCCGCTTCAGATCTCCCAGGGAAAGCGTAACAATGGGCCCTATCACCAGTCTGTCCGTTGCCCCTATCATGTTGTGTCGTAGTGGCTCCAATTTGCCCATCTCCTCTGCCGTTGTGGTGACCACCATTACCTCGACCACCACGTCCTCCAGAAAAGCGGCCTCTACCATGACCACCTCTACCTCTAGCTATTGGGGGTCTGTAATTCTGTTTTGGACAATTCCTCCTAACATGTCCAATCTCCCCACATCCATAACACTCTCTGGAGTCAGGCATAGGTCTCTTGGAGTATTGTTGACCGTTCTGAGGTGGACCCCCAACTACAGTCTGTAGTGAAGACTGAATTGGTCGACTTGAGTAACCTCCGGAGCTCTGTCCTCTAGAGTAAGAACCATTAAACTCACCTCCCCTTCGAAACCTTTTTGATGTCGATGTCGTGGTGAAGTCATTTGGCTTCACTCCTTCCACTTCTATCACAAAGTCTACCACCTCTTGGAAGGATGTTGCCGTAGCCGCTACCTGTAAGGCTGAAATCCACAATTCTGACCTCAACCCCTTCACAAAACGGCGAATCCGCTCTTGTGGACTGAAACAAAGTTGGGTGGCATACCTTGATAAAGCACGAAACTTAGCCTCATATGCGTTAACCGTCATCCTACCTTGCTCGAGACTCAAGAACTCATCCCTTTTTCTATCTCTCAAAGTCCTTGGGATATACTTCTCCATAAACAGGGTAGAGAAGGATGCCCAAGTCATAGGTGTGGCCTCTATCGGTTGACTCTCGACATGTGATCACCACCACATTTTGGCGTTCCCTTGAAACTGATAGCTTACGAACTCAACGCCAAACCGTTCTACGATCCCCATCTTGTGTAGTAGCTCATGACAATCAACCAGAAAATCATAAGCATCTTCAGATTCTGCACCCTTGAAGACTGGAGGTTTCAATTTCAAGAACTTACTGAAAAGTTCGTGCTGATCGTTTGTCATTATCGGTCCAGTAGTCAGACGTGGAAATGTGCCTATCTCCAATGAGGCATCCATGCGGGGAGCCATAGTAGCCGCATGTCGTACCTCTGAAACCGGAGGTGTTGGTGCAGAAACCACTGGAGGTGCTTGACCGTGATCAGATAAACCGCTAAGATAAGCAAGAACCTGATTGATCATCTCTGGGGTAGGTTGGGGTGGCAATTCCTCATTCTGCTCTTGTTCAGTTTCCCCTTCCTCACCCTCTCTTACTACCTCCTCAGTCGGTGGAGGAGTCACCGCCCTAGCATCAGATGGACTAGGTGCTCGTCCTCTTCCTCTAGAGGACGTCCTCCCACGGCCTCTACCACGGCCTCTTACCGCTGTTCTTCCTCGAGCCACAGCCCCAGTGGCTGGCTCAGTCGTTTCTTGTCTTGCCGTTGTGGCTGCTGGTGCGGTCGTTGCTCTAGTTCTAACCATCTGCGAAATAGAGTGAAGATAGTCAGATACCAATTCGTATCACCTAGATACCAATTGGACTCAAGTAGTAGCACGAAAGAAAGAATGAAAGAGTGAAATTTTCCTAAAGTCTTATAGCCTCTCAAGGAAAAGTAAAGGCGTCCCCCTACCGTTCCTTAAGACTCTACTAGACCTGTTCCTGTGTGATGAGACCAACGAACCTAATGCTCTGATACCAAGTTTGTCACGACCCAAATCGGGGACGCGACTGG
Source organism: Solanum peruvianum (assembly GCA_027705065.1). Classification (NCBI taxonomy): domain Eukaryota; kingdom Viridiplantae; phylum Streptophyta; class Magnoliopsida; order Solanales; family Solanaceae; genus Solanum; species Solanum peruvianum. Next base: position 33,534,567 of record JAKWJD010001757.1, read on the forward strand.
CACCCACATTTACCCTCCTTTCTGAGCGAACCAACCAATCTAACCCTTAACATTTCAATGTATATCAACAGAAAATAATGCGGAAGACTTAAACTCATTAATAAAGACAATTCAAAACTATTATCATTATCCCCAAAATCTGGAAGTCATCATCACAAGAACATCTATCCTCAAATTACTAAACTAAGAATATCTAAGAAAACAAAATAGTAGAAAGCTAGTCCATGCCGAAAGTCAAGGCATCAAGACTTGAAGAAGAAGATCCAGTCCAAGCTAGACGCATTAGCTCACCCTGAATTTCCGAAAGTAGTGAAGACTGGCTAGATCTACTGTTGAGTTGAAGTTGACGGCACGTTTGCTGCATTCCACAAATAACAAAGAAGAAAACATAAAAGTAGGGGGTCAGTACAACCACAAGTACTGAGTAGATATCATCGGCCAACTCAAAATAGAACATAATATATATCAAGTAATATTATAAATCAACGATAAACTCAACATGTAGCAACAACAAGTACTATAATCATCAACAAGTGCCATCAAGTTCATCCACGAGGGCTCAAGCCTCAATACCATACTCATTTGGGAATTAAGTTTATTAGATTGAGTATATTTGTCATCTTTCAAGATTCATTATATTTCTTCCTCTTGTGTCGGTACGTGACACTCCGATCCCCTACCACTATGTGTCGGTACGTGACACTCCGATCCCCTAATTCTACGTGTCGGTTCGTGACACCCGATCCCCTATATGTGTCGGTACGTGACACTCCGATCCCCTATATGTGTCGGAACGTGACACTCCGATCCCCTATATGTGTCGGTACGTGACACTCCAATCCCCTAATTCTACGTGTCAGTTCGTGACACCCGTCCCACTAATACTATGTGTCGGAACGTGACACTCCGATCCACTAATACTATGTGTCGGAACGTGACACTCCGATCCACTAATACTATGTGTCGGAACGTGACACTCCGATCCACTAATCTCATTCTATCCGTTCATCAGGCCTTCTCTATACCAAGGCATCATCAATCCCATTACTTTAATTCATCAAGCCTTCTTTTATACCAAGGCATCATCATTAATAAGTAGATTAAAGTTTCTTTCAAGATTTGGGATTCAATAGTTTTCATCATGCTTGTTTTATCAAAATCACATAATCATATTCATGCAAGCATACAATTAAGCATATAGACAGGTTTACAATACTACCAATACATATCATTCACTATTAAGAGTTCACTACGAATATCGTAAAAACCATAACCAACCTCCACCGAAGAATTGGAATCAACAAGCAATTTCCCAAGCTTTGATATTCTTCTTCCTCGTTCGACTCTCTCTCAATCGATCAATCTATCTCTCTCTTTTTTTTTCTCTTTTTCTTATTCAAACCCTCTTTCTTTTACCCTAATTAACATATAATTAAGTGTAAAAGATGACAATAATACCCCACTAATTAACGCAAAGTTACCTCTTTTATCCCTCAAGAATTTGAGTTATTAATGTAAACCCACGAAATCTATAATTAAGGAAAGAATAGTCCAAAATGTCCCTTAAAACGTGTGAAGAAATCCGATTCTGCCTGGGATTTGCACAACCTGTGATGGGCCGTCGTGCCTGCGACGGTCCGTCACCAAGGTCGTCGCAAGGACCAAAATTCTATTTTTCACCAAGGACACTGTGACGGTCCGTCCTGCAAGTCCGTTACGAAGTTCAGAGAGTGGATTTTCAGTACCCAATTTCAGAATTCCTAAGTATATTGAAACGAGACCCTGCGACGGTCCGTCGTGCCTGTGACGGTCTGTCGTGGGGTCCGTGGTTTCAGCCAGTTTTCCAGAAATAAAATCTGCTGCTCAAAACGACTAAACAGGTCGTTACAAGTAAAGTATTATAACAATACCCAAAGATAGTTATATATGCAGTAATAAAAGTACTAATCAAAGATTTATTCAAGTCCTATTAGAGACGTTATAAACATACAAATATATACCTTACTTTAAAACAAAGTTAATTAACATTTAGGTATTAAATTCAAATTAAGTATGTTTCAGTTGGTTAGAGATTCCTTTTAATAACATGTTGTAAAATGAGAGAAAAACACAATAATACTAAACAAGGAGGTATGACAAATAGAACTATTAAATAGAAGTATTCTTTGAACTCTTCACTGTTTGTTCCATAAGGGCGAAAAGACTACCCTTTTATAGGATTTAGAAAACGCCTTTTTACACCCTTTAAATATGTTATCATAACATTATGTCTTAAATTAAATAGGTTCATTACGCTATGTTGTTGATGAAAAGAAACATTCACAATTCCATGGTTTTATTATTTAATTTTTCTTAAATTTTCCCATTAAAAAATGAGTTGTCTTTTGAATAGTTATATTATTATCATACTTAAAAAAAATTTAGTGAGGACTACAATACTAATTAGCTTAGCGATATAAAACTCTCCCACACCTCCACACCTATTAGGGACAAATATTAATTCAACTCTTGATATATTTTTCTATAACTTGACACTTAATGTATTCTGGAAAGTTTAATCTTTGTAATAAAAAATATCGGAAACATTACAAATTAATAATGACCTTATGATTTCTTATACATATACATTTTATTGCATATGTTATGTTTTTCAATTCTTTTATTGTCTTTGCAAAGTATGATCTCCCATATAATGTTATATAATCAACTTAAATTATTTCTCCTGAGATGTTGGAATTAAGGTATTTATTTTCTTAATATATACTTTTGTTGAAACACAATTCAAGTATTTTTCTTACTTTTATGCATTACAAATATATTTTAAATTATTTGTATTACAGATCAAGTGATTTATACATACACAAAGTCATGTACATTATAATGAATTGAACATAATGTTACTTTAGTTGAAGTAATATTATTGTCATAAAATTCATTGAATTCAACAAGAAAATCCAATAAACGATCAACTGAAATTTTTCAGATTAACATTTTGTGGTTTTTTTGGAATATATTAACTGAAAATTACTGTTCGAAATAACTTTTTTGAAATTTTTTGAACATAGAACATTAAGACTGTGACTCGATTTGTATATTTTTTTTCTTATACAATATGTTTTAAAATAATTTATTTAAGATAAAAATTACACAAAAAAGTAAACTTAATTTGACGCAAAGTACTGATGAGTACACTAGTTTACATAATTGACAAAAATGACAAATGTTATTTTTGCCCAAATTGAGGTGTCACGTTACTCTTTTATTGTTAATATTTATATCTATAAATATGAATATTATTATATAAAATGCATATAAGTAAACATAATTAAGATAAATATTCAACAATACATCATCTCATTTGATAAACAACTACAATTAAAAAAATTAAATACATTGAAATGTTTGTAGGAGTATTTCCCAAGAACACCTAAACTTAAATGATTGGTTCATATATGCATAGTATGACTGTGAAGGATATATGTAGGTTAATTTTTATCTTTTCAACTCTCATCTTTTAATATATTATTACGCTACATAGGTTAATTTTAATATTAATATTTTAATAAATGGATTTTCATTATTTTGGAATTAGAAAGATGTTGCAGTTTTTGCGCAAATTCATTGATACCGTTTGTAGGCATTTGTGCCTAATTACTTACACTTGGCATAAATTCCTTTTATGCTTAAATGCCTAGACTACTGATCGTTTGCCTACTGACTTGGACGTGGTCTTCAAAGACCATTACTCCTCAATTGATATTCACGTTATATTATTCTTAATTCCTCCATTATTTTTTTAACCTATGCAACTACTAAAACCATTATTTTTTCTACTTACTACACCATTATCTTCCTATTAAATTCTAGGAAGACTTCTTGTAGTATAAATAGTTGTGGTATTCATTTGGTTTGTCACAGACAACATACAAGAAAATTATAAAGTAAAAGGGTAATTTAAAGAGAGACTCCTTATAAGTTGAAGGGATGTGTTCTATTTGTGGAGCTTTGAACTAAACTCTTGTCTAGAATTGTTGATTTATACTTTGTGAAGGTTTATCCTTGATAAGAAAAGTCAAATAGAACTATTGCTGGATGAATGAAAATATTTGTTACAATGGGCTTGAATCTCCTAAAAGAGAGCGAAATATCCGCAACTCAACTTGAAGAGATTTATTTCTTCATTTATTATCAATTGTAATATTAAATTTTTTATCTTGTAAGTATTTTTTCTATTAATTTTAAGGAGATTCAACATAGTTACAATTGAAAAATCGCATATGTAAAGATAGGAGACCTTAACAAGGCATTTCGGTTCAATGGTAACTCTTTTAAGAGATGGAAGAGTAAAGTATTTTTCTACTTGAATCATCTCAATGTTTCTTATGTGTTAACTGAGAAAAATTCTAATAAAGCATACATCACCTGTATGAATGATGGATGAAACTATTTCTCGTTTAGAGAAATTGGAAAAGTACAATCATGGTGATTTCTCATCATGATTGTTAGAGAGCTTAGGTCTGAAGATGTTAAAATAGGAGATAACATTATTGCTTGTGGCATAGGAGATAAAGTTCCAACTTTTTGGAAGGAATTTAAAAAAACTATGCACTACAAAAAAAAAGGAAACTTCTCTTGAAACATTGATAATGAAAATCCGCATGGAAGAAGAAGCAAGTGGCCAACATGTTTTTTTACTAACAGAAGATATAAGTATCACAATGAAGGTAAATTTACTTACATTGAATAATGCTACTCCTGAAACTCATAAAAATATTTCTTTTAAGATAAGTACAAAAAATTCTAGAAAAATAATTGTAGACCTCCCAGGAAAAAAAATGGTGAAAAAATAACCAAACACAAAGTCAACAAGTTCAAGAAAAGGGACCATGGGCATGAACGAGCATATTTACCAATTTTGCAGATTCTAGAAACGTGATATTAAACCTTAGGCAAATGTTATGTAATAAAATTTTGTGGAGTGATTACCGACATAAACATTGTTGAAAATGTTGATAAATGATGGGTTGATTCTAGTGCAAACCGTCATGTCTGTTATGAAAAAGGTTAATTTAAAAATATACTCATTTTGAGGAGCCCAAAATCATCATGCTTGGTGGTGCTCACAATACTCGAGTGCTTGGAAAGGGAGATGTCAAAATTGTATTTTACTTCTCGAAGGGTATTAACTTTAAAAGATGTACCTTATACTCCTTCTATGAGAAAAAAAGTTGATCTCTAGTTTTCTTCTTAATAATGTAAGCTTTAGACTAATTATAAGATCTGATCAAAATGTAATACTGAAGAAGCGTGTTTTGTGTGGAAGGGGTATGCATGTGATAGCATGTTCAAATTGAATGTTGAAATGAGTAAAGTTTCAACTTTAGTTTGTATGCTTTCTTCTATCGATTTTTTACATGCTTGTTTGTGTCATATTAATGATTGTTCTATTAGAATCATGAGTAGTTAAGTATTAGTATTGATTATTAAAAAGAATTTTGATAAGTGTGAGGCTTGTAGTAAAGCTTAAATCACTTAAATTCATATTTTCAAGTTGAAAGAAAAACTGAATTGTTTGAATTAGTTCATACTGATATTTGTTAATTTGGTGAAATTCTTACTCGTGGAGGTAATTGATATTTTATCACTTTTATTGATGATTTTTTGAAGTTTACATATGTTTACTTGGTGAAAAATAAAAGTGATACTTTCGAGAATTTTAAAACTTATCTCCATGAGATTTAAAATTAAAAAGAACTAGAAATGATAGAAGCCGTGAATATGAGTCAAATGAGTTTAATTATTTTGTTAAATCATTCGAAAAATTCATGAAACTAATCATCCTTACTCTCCTTCATCTAATGGAGTAGCGGAAAGGAAAAATAGAACTTTTATTGAATTGACTTATGCCATGCTTATTGATTCACATGCATCTTTAAATTTTTCGGGTGAAGCTATTTTAATTGCTTGTTATGTGCAGAATCTTGTGCCATATAAAAAGTGTAAATTGACACATTTTGAATTGTGGAAAGGTTACAAGACAAGTTTGGGATATCTAAGAGTTTGGAGTTGTCTAGCCTTTGTAAGGCTAATGGATCCTAAGATTACAAAGTTAGGTGAGAAAGTTACTATTTGTGTTTTTCATGGTTATGTTTCAAATAGTACAACCTATAGATTTTTTAATCATTAAGATAACATTGTAAAAGAATTCGGTGATGCTTTTTTTCATGAAAATAAATATCCTTCTAATTATAAAAATAGGGGTAAAAAGATTGAACAAAATATTGTCACTACCTAGTTCTTCCACTTCAACATTTAAAAATAAAAATTTTAATGATTTTGAGATAAGAATAAGTAAAAGAGCTAGAGTACAAAATGATTTTTGTCCTTATTTTTATGTGTATGACCCTCTCATTATGAAAGAATCATTATTTTCACTTGATTCTATTTTTAGGAAAGTTGTTGTAAATGATGAAATGGAATCACTAATTTTCTAATAAAACTTGGAAACTGTTGTATTACCACTGGGTTATAAAACTATTTATTGCAAATGGTTCTTAAGAAAAAAGTTGAAATCGGATGAATCTATTGAAGTTTATGAGGCTAGATTAGTTGCAAAAGACTTTAAACACCTAGAAGGCCTAAAACATTTTGCTACTTTTTGTCCTTAACAAGTATTACATCCATAATACTTTTAATTTTTATGACTCCAATTTTGGATTTAAAGATTATTTAAAAGGATGTAAAAACTACTTTTCTAAATGAAGACCTGAATGAAGAAATTTATATAGATCAACCCGAGTCTTTTGTTGAAGCAGGATAAGAAACCAAAGTGTGTAAACTTACTAAATCCTTATATGGCCTGAAACTGGCACAAAACAAATGGCATGAAAAGTTTGATTCATGCATGATTAAAATGACTTTAAAACAAATGAGCGTGGAAAGTGCATATATCATATATCTTGGAATAATTCACAAGTGATTATTTGTCTATATGATGATAATTTTTTAATCTTTGTCTCTAACATGAGTGTTATTTGTGAAGCTAAAAATATTCTTAAAAGTCATTTCGATATGAAATATGTTGGTGAGCCAAATTTTGGTCTTGGAATAAAAATAACAAGAACATTTGATTGAATTTTTCTTGACCAGTCACATTATTTTGAGAAAATTTTGATAAAATATAATTTTCTTGATTGCAGGGTTTTCCTATTCCTTTTGATTCAACTTTCCACTATTTCCTATTGAAAGTAAAAATGATGTAATATATCAAAAGGAACATGCTATCATTATAGGAAGTTTGAGATATGTGACTGATCGCACTATGCCTGATATTGCATGTGCAATTTGAGCACTACGTTTCATTAGTAGCAAGCAACATTGGAAATAACAAGAGTTATGAGATATTTAATTGGAACCAAAAATTTTGTTTTGTTGTATTAAAAATATCATATTGTACTTGAAGGCTTTTGTGAGGCAGATTCAAACAGTTTATCAGGTGATTCCTATTCTACCACTGCTTATGTCTTTGTAGCACCCTAAAACGAACTAGGTTGAACTAGAGAAAAGCATGAGTGTCATGAGGTTATAAACTACTAAAATGTTTTATGATTTTTTAATTAGTCAGTGTATAAATTTTGGTGATTTTGGGAGGTCAAACATCCATGACGTTCAGACGACGTGCCTTCGAATGTGCTTGTGTGTCCTTATGTGTTTTAGCAAGTTTCACGTGTTCGTTTTGGTTGAAATTTGTGGTGGAGGTTACTAATATCTAGATGAAAATGTTTAGGTTTTCAACTTCAGGGTAAGACCCCATCTAGGACCCACAAGGGGTCTTACAGGAGGACCCAAGAATGGGTAACCAAGCAGCCGAAACTAGGCAATCGACGACTTGTCACTTACGGACAGTGGCCAAGACGACGCCCCATCGCCTGGATCCATACCCCCACGCATAGTGTTGGGATATTATCCCCTATGAATTAGGTATCTGAAACAAACGATGCCTAGCAACACGGGTCATCGTTCAATCGATGCCCTATTGCTTGGGTCCTTCAATGGAGGTCTTGCAAAAGCTGTTGGACGGACTGACAAGCCTTGGGGTATTTTGTAAATTTACCTCTAGTATTTTGTGAACCTTGGATGATACTTATAGGGTATTTAGGGTATATTAAGTAAGTTGTAGGTTCTAGATAGACCAGACCCCAACTCAAAACCCTCCCTCAAGAAAGAACTCTTCCAAAACCCAATAGAACATGGACTCAACGAAGGGGTTGTAGGGCTGGTTGTGGTCGATTTCTTCATCAAAATAACTGTGTTCCTTCTCATTGAGGTATGGTAGTCATCCTTGAACTTTCTTTCATTGAAAGAGCAACTTCTAAAAGATTTCTAAAAGGGTTCAAACTTCAAACTTATTTTTTCCTTGACTCTAAGTATGGGTCCTTGCATGAAAAGGTTTTAATGATTTAGATGAGTTTTTTTTAGTGTTAAATGATGATTCTAATGTCAAAACCCTAATAAAACAATGTTTATACTTTTTATCGACTGTTAGATTATGAGATTAGTTTAATGAGCATGATTAGAGAATGTTAGGGTTATGTTTTGTATATGGTTGTATTAAGTTTTAGCTACTGCCCTAAGGGCTATTTTATTATAAATTGTTTGAGAAATTGAGAATAGGTGGTGAAATCTTGGATGAATGGTATGTTTTTTTATATTGAATAGTTCTTATTGTGAATTGCGCTTGAGTGGTATGGTCCACCTTTTGTGGCGGTGTGTACTTGAAATGTATGAATGTGTATTTACATATGAATTGTGAGAATGGCCATGATGGCATAATATATAAAGTAATATGATAATGATTGTGTTCCTGTTGACGTTTTTTTATGAAGCTTCTTAGGTATGATTTGTAGAGACTACGCCTAAGTGAAGTACATGTCTATTTGAAGTATTGTAGAAAATGTGTCTAAGAGATGTGTATGTTTATGTGAAGTATGCTAGTGTGTGTAATATGATTAATGAAGATGTACGCATGTTTTAGATGTCAATGTGCCACGACCCGCATGCACCCCCTAAAAGTTAGCAAGAACCCTTGGTTCATGATAGTGCATACTTGACCCTTTTGGGTCTTGTACAAGCCCTTTAACTATCATTTATTACATAAGACATGAAAAGTAGTGCGGAATTAATACTTTCAACGACATTTGATATAAAAAGGAATTCTTTTATAAATACTAAGGAAGTCTCATCGTCACAAGTCATCTTAATAAAAATTATAGCGGCACAGCCCTTAACTTTTGAAAGAATTAAATCATAAGAACTTATACAAAACTAAAAGAATAAAGATCTATTCCCTAGAATATATGAGGACATCTTTCCCAAGCCTTTCCTTCTAAACTTTAACCGTTCTTCCAAACCTATACTTAAAGTATAGAAAAGTATAGGGTTAGTATAAATAATGTATTAACTATGTATGGCATATGAAAAAATATGAAAAAAGGAACATTTTAATATAAATTAACTTTCATGACAATTAAGTAAAATATTCTAGATTATGGAAGTAAAGAAACATAAGAAACATCATTTAACACTTCGAGAGGGATTTTTTTAAGTTAAACAAAAACAGACACTTTACAGTAATCTTATAAAAATTTATAGTAAACTCTTGAAACATTACAGTGAACTACCCCTATTCCGAAACAGTGAACTCCCAAGGCCAAGCAAAGAGGAAGTGGACTCATTTACATAGGAGTTTCCCTAACTAAGGTTATCCTAAGACTCACCAAGGTAAGACATGAAGGAACAGAACATATAAATCCTTCAATACACACCAAAGTGATCTTCAAAACTACCCCTTTTAGGCTTACTCACCTCGGCATAACAAGCCCCACACAATGACAAGACATTATAAGAAAAATCAAGAAGCACACCAGGATATCCCTTTCGGAATGCCTAAATAGTACAATGAGTAGATAGAGTCCCATACCACCACCTACCCTAAGTAGTACACTCTTTTAAATAGTTTAGCAGCCACACTCCCCTTTCGGAAGGTCTACTTTGTTAAATCGATAGATAGCGGCCCATGCCACCCCCTACCCTAAGTAGTACATTCTTTTAGGAGACTTAGTTCATGCAGTTCATATAATGTTCAACAAGACTCCCCTTTTAGAATACCTATGTCACGACCCGTAATCACCCCCTAGAAGCTAGGGAGAACCCTTGGGTCATAACAAGGCATACTTGATTCTTTGTGGTCTTATACAATCCCTTTAACTATCTTTCATTACATATTACATGAAAAGTACAGTAGAATTAAAACTTTTGAAGACATTTGATATAAAAAGGAATTCTTTTATAAATACTTAAGAAATCTCATCGTCACAAGCCAACTTAAAGACACAACATAATTAACTTAGGGAGACGGCCCTCTACATTTATAGAAATACATAATAAGTCTTAACATAAACAAACTAAAAGATAAGAATTATTCCCTCGGATATATGAGGACAGACTTTGTATTGAGAGGAATTTTCCCAAGTTTCGCCTTCTAGACTTCAACCTTGCACCAAAAATCTATACATATAGTGTATAGAAAGTATGGGGTTAGTACAAAATAATGTACTAAGTATGACATATGCAAGAACATGCAAAAAGGGAGATTTTAGTAAAACATATTTTGATGATAATTAATTAAAACATTCGTGAATATAAAAGTAAAAAATGATAAGAATCATCATTGAACACTGAGATAAGAATTTCCATAATTGTAGAAAGAGAAAGCATTTTTATAGTAACTTACTAATTTTTTACAGTGAACTATTTAGAACATTACAGTGAACCATTTGACTCCAAAAACAGTGAACTTCAAAGGTATTGCAAATGAGCTAGTGAACTCATTTCCATAGGACTTTCCCTACAATGGTTATCCTAAGACTCACCAAGCTAAGACATGAAGAAAGTGTGCTTATGCCTCCTTCAATGCACACAAAAATGATCCTCAAGAGTACCTTATTTCGGCTTACTTACCTCGGGAGAATAAGCCCCCACTCCATGACAAGACATTAGAAGAACACTTAAGAACACACCAAAGTCTTCCCCTTAGGAATGCCTACTTAGTGAAATGAGTAGATGGCGTTCCATACCACCACCTACTCTAAGAAATACACTCTTTTAGAAGGTTTGGCACCAAGACATCCCTTTCGGAAGGTTCTACTTAGTGCAATGGATAGACAGCGTCCTATACCACCACCCACCATAAGTAGTATGTTCCTTTAGAAGACTTAGTTCATTAAATTTACGTAAGACACACCAAGAATCTCCTTTCGGAGTGCCTACCTAGTGCAATGAATAAATAGAGTCTCATTCAATTTCCTACCCTAAGTAGCACACTCCTTAGAAGACTTAGTACTTTCATTACTTTTCTGGGAGTTAGATTTACCGACATAGACCATGAGAGCTAGACATGAAATCCCGATATTAACCCCTATGGGATGAGGGATCCTCACTTGACTAGAGTAAGGTCATTCTTTTTAGCTTTTTCATGGCTTCGCCAATAACTACACATATGCGGGCGCATAGTTAAGTGATAAGGAGATTGTTACTAAGTAACTCATTCTATACTAAATAGGAGTACTCATCTCAAGATATATATTTGAATACAACATCTTATCTCTCGAAGTGTAATCCACCTCTCCTTCATATCTTTTCGATGCTAGGCATAACTCCCCATAGATTCTCAACATTATATAGTATAGGTTAAGAATATATCATGAACACCACATCTCAACTCACGAAGGGCATTCATCCTCCAACCTATCTTAGAAAGATCATTTGTAAATGTGAGGTTGCTACTAAAAACTTTATCTCAACTCACGAAGAGTGTTCACTCATAAACTCCCCTTTTTGACTGAACATAGCTTCATTCATGCATTCATGTGTGAATGTATGTACATGTGAGCACACCTTGAACATAAGAATCATTTCATTTACATTTCATTCTATACATGCGTAGACCTTCTTTCATCACATCACACACTTTAACATGCTTCACATAATCATATGGTAATTTAGACATAACCCTTAGTATACTTTTCAAACCAAGCTTCATTAAAACACATTAACAAGAACAACTTCATTTACATCTTTATTCACATAATATAACTTCATGGCCTCATTAACAATACAAAAGTAACTACACATTCATACAATTCAAGTAAACACCACCACCAAGAAGGTGGACCATAACACTCAAGAGAATATCATAATTAAAGCTAAATAACACAACCAACTTACCATTTAATCCAATATTTTATCACCTTTAACATTTATTAAATAATTCATCATAAATTAGCCCTTAGGGAATTATCTAAACATTAATAACACATAAATACCTTAAATCTCAAAGACTAACAAAAGTAAGCTCATTTAACCCATTTCATAAGCCAACATTTGATGAAAGGCTTTAACATTATTTCATTGAAGTTATACCTTAAAATCATAAGCTAACATTAGAAAAATCATTATTAAGTCATTAAAAACATTTTCATGCAAGACCCATATTTAGAATTGAAGATAAAAGAAGCTAGGGTTGAAATCCCATTTTGAAAATCCATTAAAAGGGACTCCTTGAATGGAAGAGAGTTCAAGGATGGATATAATACCTTTTATAAGAGAATCTTAAAGATTTTGATGAAGAACTTGACCACCAACAGCCCTTGTCGCTCTTCTTGACATCTAGCTTCCAAAGAAGCTTGAGAGAGAGCTCCAAGGGAGAGGGAATTCAGGTTTTAGGAAATGAGGTCTAAAATTCGGTATTAGGGTTTGAAACACTTTCAATAACTAATAAACCCTGACATAAACTTCTATGATTTTCGTAAAAGACTTGGGGTGAATTTACCAAACACCCCAAGCCTAGGAAGCCCCTTAACAGTTTATGCAGGTTTCGCAGACGAGACCTAACCTATGGACCATTTGTCAATCAATAGATCGTTGTTGGGGTCTTGTGGGTTGGAAGTCAGGTCCATTTAGATCCTGTCTAACTCACCTTACCGGTATAATCGACGAGGCAAGTCAAAGGGTCGTTGGTTTAACAACTAGTCATTGATTGCACTCGTTGGTGGGGTCCTACCCAGAAGTTAAGCCCCTAAACTAATTCATCTAGGTCTTAGTAAAATACCACAACAATTTTGATTAAAACAAACACGTAAAATACATTCAAACACACAAAGACACACAAGCACTCTCTAAGGCACACTTTGCGAACATCATCGACGTTCTTGGTCATTTGACCTGCAAACTTAATCAAACTTCACACACGTCCTAAGAACACTAATTTAACTTAAAATTAAATCAAAAACATTCGTGGGGCTCTAGTTAACTTTAGTTCATTTTAGGGTGTTACATTCTCCCCCACTTAGAGTAACATTCGTCCTTAAATGACACTCAAACTTTAAGAACAACAAGGATTCACTTAGCATCACATAGCACTTTTTATTCAAGGACAAACATAATATTCAAGGAACCATATAATAAGAAGAACAATTTTACACTTTCAAAAAATTTGAAACACGAGCACTTAATAATAACTTTCACATTTCAGAATCGTCTTTTATCCTTCACTTATGGAGGAACTACCTTCTCCAACATTAAACATTCTCATATACAAAACTTTTTCACACATTGAAACTTCAATCAAATCCAAGACAAATTTTCTCAAAATTAAAAAAAATCTTACAATGAATCATCACTATAACACTGTTAAGCATAGTTGAATTTTCAAAATTTCATTGTTTGAGAAATTCATCATGAAGGCATGATCATATGAAGTATAAAACCATATAAAACATATCATAACAAATTGACACCATAACTCATGAAAAATGCAATTTTCTCAAAAATTGGACTCCTTTACAGTGAACTCCAAACTTCATTATGTCACATGGTTAAAATTTCAATAATGCACCTTTTAAGCAACTTTAACCAGAAGGAATGACAATATGAGAGACAATACTATACTAACTTACTCCAAAGAAACTTGTCAAGTTACACTAAGTGCAATGTAAGAGTAGTATCCCCTACTACCACTCCCACTTAGTGACCCTTGAGGATTCTCTTGGACCAAGTACACTATATGCAATTTTACTTAACATTCATTATGCAAAACTTAGACCTAACTTCCTCCCTTAACATTAGACCTTAAGCTATCTAACTTCATATAAAACACAAGATAAATCATAATATTATGCAAGACTATTAATCATTTCCAAAATACTAAGGATTGTGTCTCTAGCTTGAATAAGAACAAAAAAGAAAGATGACGATATCTACTACCTTTCTACTAGAGTCATTCTCCCCAACATAGGGTAGATCCATCTTCAAGGCATCATACTTCAAAGTCCCACTATGCTTCACACAAGATAGGAACTCATACTTCTCTTTACACATGATCAAAAAGACTAAAGATCAACTCTACTATTCAAGCATAACACTTCCCTCTTAGGATTCAAGCCTAGAAAAACTCTCTTAAATACCACCTCATTCAACTCTTAGGCACCACTTAACTCAATCATATGGAATAACACTACCTTACTAGGTATTCATACCACATTTCCACCTTAGTGTAAGCCTACACCACAACTTGAACCAAATTACAAGAACAACTGTGAAACATTAGCCACACAAAAGGGTTGCCCTGAACTCGTACAAAATCTCAACATTCTCTCAACATCCCTCAAATTTACAACTAAAATCATATCTACCATCATTGAACATAATCATGAGATAACTCGTTTCCTCTCAAACGTACTTTACTCAATAGCTATAACCCTTACCATTCTTAGAACTAAATCACCATGAAATTTCTCATCACAATACTTCCAACCTCATAAATCACACATAGCCATAAATGTCTTCACATCAAAATTTTCAAAGCTAACCTTCATATCTACTCTTCTAGCCACAAAAGCATCATAACATCAAAACTCATCTTTTCTCTCCCTCAAACATAGAAACATATCCCATTTTAAGCAATCATTCCTAGAAGACCACAAGACAAGGGAATATAAGAGAGAGAGAGAGAGAGAGAGAGAGGTCGTATGGAGTTATGTCTATGGCACGATTCAAGAGTAATGAAGAAAGTGAAACTCTATCATCCTATAGCCTCTTTTCCATGGATGTGTCGTGACTCACACCAATTACAAAGATACAACTAGACCTGGCTTGTGATACTTTAAGGCCCTAAGCTATTTCCCATAACCATATGTTAAGATACCAAGTATGTCATAACCCAAAAGCACCCCCTAGAATCTAGGGAGAAACCTTGGGTCGTAAGAACGCATTCATGACCTTTTGGGGTCTTGTACAACCCCTTTAACTATAATTCATCACATAAGACATGAAAAGTAGTGAAGAATTAAAACTTTTCAAGACAATTGATATAGAGAGGAATTCTTTATAAATAGTTAGGAAATCTCATTGTCACAAGACAACTTAATGAAACGACATAACTTAGAAACACGACCCCTTTACATTTAAAGAAAAACATACTAAGTCTTAACGTAACGAAATTTAGAAGATAGGAACTGTGCCCTGGGATATGTGAGGACACACTTTGTCTTGAGAGGAACTTTCCCAAGCTTCGCCTTCTAGACTTCAACCTTTATTCCAAAAACCTATACTTATAGAGTACAAAAAGAATGGGGTTAGTACAAAACAATGTACTAAGTATGGAATATGCAAAACACATGCAAAAAAGACATTTCAGTAAAACAACATTTTTCATGCCAATTAAGTAAAACATTCGTGAATATTTAAGTAAAACATCATAAGAATCATCATTTTACACTTAGAGAAGAATTTCCATAATTTTAGCAAGAGAAAGCATTTTTACAGTAACATTCCAATTTTTACAGTGAACTATTTAGAACATTATAGTGAACCATTTGACTCCAAAAATAGTGAACTTCCAAGGTATTGCCAATGAGGAAGTGAACTCATTTCCGTAGGACTTCCTTGACAAGTTTATCTTAAGACTCACAAAAGTAAGACATGACGGAAGTGTGCATATGCCTCCTTCAATGCACACCAAAATAATCCTCAAGACTACAATTTTTTGGCTTAATCACATTGGGAGAATAAACCCCCACTCAATAACAAGACATAATAAGAACACTCAATAACACAAAAAAGTCTTCCCTTTCAGAATGCCTTAATAGTGCAATGAGTAGATGGTGTCCCATACCACTACCTACCTAGACTTCCTTTTCGGAAGGTCCTACTTAGTGCAATGAATTGATAGCATCCCATACCACTACCTACCCTAAGTAGTACGTTCTTTTAGAAGTCTTAATTTCATTAATTTCCGTAAGACAAATAGAGACTCCCTTTTCAGAATGCCTACCTAGTTCAATGGACAAATAGCGTCCCATTTCACTACCTACCCTAAGTAGCACACTCTTTCAGAAGACATAGTACGTTCATTACTTTTGTGGGAGTTAGCTTAACCGACATAGACCATGAGAGATATAAATAGAATCCCAAAATTAACCCCTATCGAATAAGGGATCCTCACTTTCCTAGAGGAAGGTCATTCTTTTTAGATTTTAAATGGCTTTCCCAATAGCTACACCTATGCGGGAGCATAATTAAGGAAGAAGGACAGTGCCACTAAGTAACTCATTCTCTACTAACGAGAAGTACTCATCTCAAGAGATAAAATGGAATATAATATCTCAACTCACAAAGTGTAACCACCTCTTCTTCATATCATGTCGGTGCTAGGCATAACTCCGCACGGATTCTCAACATTTTATACAATAGGTTAAGGATAACTAGCCTTCATGACCTCATTCACAATGAACAAGTAATTTCACATCAAATACAATTCAAGTAAACACCGCCACCAATGAGGTGGATCATACCACTCAAGAGAACTTTGAAATTAAAACTAAACAACATAACCATCTTACCCTTTTATGCAATCTTCCTTCACCTATAACATTAGTCAACAATTCATCATAAATTAGACCTTAGATCAATATCTAAACATCAATAACCGCACAAGTAAGGAAAATCTCAAAGACTACAAAACCAAGGTCATTTAACTCATTTCGTAAGCCATAATTTGATAAAAATCTTTAACATGATTTCGTTGATGTTTAAGAATTAAAATCACTAACTACCATCATTTTTGAATAATTAGAAACATTTCATGCAAGACTCATATTAAGAGTTAAAGATAGAAGAAGTTAGGGTTGAAAACCCTTTTTAAAAATTCATTAGAAGGGACTCCTTGAATGGAAGAGAATTCAAGGATGACTACCATAACTCACGTAGAATAAGACAAACTAATTTTTATGAATAAATATGTGGAAAGAACCTCTCCTAATTCTCCTTGAGTCTTAGCCCCAAAGGTGACTTTCAGAGAGTTTGTTTTTAGAGAGAGAGTTTTAATATTGAAGTGAGAGGGCTTATCTAGGTCTAGGACTTAAAACCAATTTAATATATCTTAAATAACATATGGTCATAGGGTCATAAAATACTTGGGGTAAATTTACAAAGTACCCCAAGTGAAGGGAGAAGACGTGACAGCTTTTGCATGCCATCATCGATGCCTCAATAACGGAAAGTCGGTGCTTCGACGTCACGTTGATGAGGGATCATGGTTTGTATCTGCAAATCCCAAACCTGTAGGATTTCATATCCAAACGATGGATCAGGTCGACGAGCTGACGTATGCTCAACTGGCTGTCAACTGTCTCATAGATGGACACTGTTTTTTTTTGGCTATTTTTGTCTTACAGTTGGGGTCCTATTCTAGGACCCCTCGTGGCTCCTAGATGGAGTTGTACCCAGACGATAAACCCTTATACTAATTCATCTATTTATTAGGAACATCCCACATCAATTTCCATTCAAACGATCATGCAAAACTCAATGAAATGCATCAAGACACACAAATACTTTTTAACAAACTTTGCGAACGTCATCGACGTTCTTGGAACTTTGACTTCCAAACATAAAAAAAGTTGAAAAACTGCCTAAGGACTCTAAAATAATTCATTTTAACACAAAATTAACTCAAGAAACAATCACGAAGCTATATCTCACCTTAGTTCATTTTAGGGTGTTACATTCTCTCTCACTTTGAACAATATTCGTCATCTAATGACATTAAAAACTTCAATAAAATCGAGGAATCACTTAGAAACACATACCACATTACAATATTGATCAAAAAATCATATCCAAAGCACCAGCTAACAAGGAGCACAACTTTGCACTATCACACACTATGCAACCTAAGCAACTTTTGCATCAACTTCACAATATAAAAACTTACTCTTATCCTTGTATTATGGAGGAACTACCTTCTCCAACATTAAACATTCTATATACAACACTTCTACACACATTTTTAAAACAATAGAGAAAATATTCTTTTAAAAAATAATGAAGATTTTCACATAAGCATCATTGTAGCACAGACAACTTAGCAAAACTTTACTTATTGAATCTCACTTTCATTTATTCACTTATGGAGGAAATACCTTCTCCAACATTAACCATCCTTATAAATATTATTTCTAATCACATTGAAACCATTGTTCCTGGAAAATGCAATTTCTCAAAATTTGTACTTCTTTATAGTGAACTCAACACTTCATTGTGTCACTTTCTTAAAAATTCTATAATACACCTTTCAAGCAACCTTACCAAGATGGAAATATAATATGAGAGACAAGAGAATACTAACTCAGTCCAAAGAGACTTCCTAATTTACACTTAGTTGAATGTGAGAGCAGCATCCCATACTACCATTCCCACTTTGTAACACTTCAAAACTCCAAAAGGTAGACACCTAACATGAGAGCTAAATTAAGTGTCATAAGGTCTAGACACTTTTATAAGAATTATTTCAACTTTTACAAGTCATTTATGAAGTCTACAAATGAAATCATGTAAGAACGTGCACGACGTTCCGAAACTAGTTTTAGGAGGTACTAGAGTGCCTAAGCCTATTTGACTATCTTTTAGAAATGGAAAATGGTGAAAATTGGTGGAAGTGTGTATAACATGTGTTGAAGTTAATTCATGGTCAAAAAGTCCGGGTATGACTCCCCAAGGACCAACCAAGGACCATTGAGAAAGACCCTTGCAAGTGGAGTCAAACAATGCCTGGGCAATATTCACCTATGAGAGGGCATCGAAAATTTATGTGTGGATCGACGGGACGTCTTTACCAAACGTCGATCAACACTTAGCCAACTACTTGAAGGGATCCAATATCATAGTCCTTGATAAGAACCATGGGTTTATAGAATGAAAGGGCACAATGAGCGTCAACTCACAGACCGTCGATCGGGGTTTCGTCTGTGAGGGTCCATTTTCCATCTTCATGTGCCCCCACCAATACATTTCTTTCAAGTCATGATACGTATTAGTTGACCCCAGATGAATAGAGTATCTTAAATTATGTGCTTCCATAATGATCTTCTTTCTTAGTTCACCTATATTAGGTACACACAATCTGTTTTGACATCGAAGTACTCCGTCTTTCGTAAGCTCAAATGCCTTTGTCATAAGTACATTCTCTGTAAGTCACAAAATAGTTCAATTAGTGTACTGCTTCTCTTTGACTTCCACTACTAATCAGGATTATGCTGCATTTTTCATAATAACCCCTTCGTCTTAAGACTCAAGAAGGCGAACGCCAAAGTTCACTAGTTGGCACAGATCTTTAGTCATTCCTTGTCTTTCCACAGACTTCTGATAAGTGCTTGCAATTATTTTACGACTTAAAGCATCAACTACTACATTAGCTTTACCAGGATGATATAAGATATCAATGTCATAATCTTTTAATAGCTCCAGCCACTTTCGCTGCCTCAGATTTAATTCCTTTTAATTAAAGATATATTGAAAGATTTTGTGATAAGTGTATATATCAACATAAATTCCATACAAGTAGTGGCGCCATATCTTCAATGAAACGACAACTGCTGGTAGCTCTAGATCATGGGTCGGATAATATTTCTCATGTGGTCACATCTGCCTTGAGCCATAAGCTATAACATTTCCATGCTACATTAATACACAACCTAATTCCACACACGAAGCATTAAATTACACTACATAGCCTTTTCTACCTTCTGGAAGTACCAACACAGGTGTAGAAGTTAATTTACTCATCATCTCTTGGAAGCTTCTTTCACACTCATTGCTCCACTGAAACTTTGTTTCTTTGAGTGTTAGCTTCGTTAAGGGTGCTGCCATGGAAGAGAATCCTTCAATAGACCTTCTGTAATAACCTGTCAATCTATGAAAACTATGAATCTCCATAAGTGTTGTTGGTTTTGGCCAGTTTTTCACGACTTCTATTTTCTTGTTATCAACCCTTATTCCTTCCTCGGATACAATATGACCTAGGAATGCCACAGATTTTTACAAGAACTCACATTTAGAGAACTTTTCATACAATTTACGATCACAGAGAATTCGTAAAACCTGCCGCAACTGATTAGCATGATCCTCTTCTTATCTTGTAAACACCAAAATTTAATTTATGAGCACTATCACGAACTCATCTAAAAATGTCTTGAACACCCTATTCATCAAATCCATAAAAGTTGCTGGTGCATTTGTTTGCACGAATGACATGACTAAGAACTCAAAATGACCATAGTGTGTTCAGAAAGCTTTCTTGGATATATCTTTTTCCTTGACCCTCACTTGGTGATAAATTGGCCTCAGGTCTATCATCGAAAAACACCTGGCACCTTGTAATTGATAAAACAAATCATTAATTCTAGGGAGGAGATATTTATTCTTAATCATTACCTTATTCAATTATCGGTAGTCAATACACATTCCTAAGGAGTTATCCTTTTAGCGTACAAATAAAACTGGTGCTCTCCATGGGGACATACTAGGCCTTATGAATCCTTTATCTAATAAGTCTTTTAATTGCTTCTTCATCTCTCGTAATTCTGCCGAAGCCATTCTATACGGAGGAATTGAGATAGGTTGAGCATCTGGAAACATATCAATACTGAACTTTACTTCTCGTTCTAGAAGTAAACCTTGAAGATCTTCAGGAAACACATCTAGAAATTTATTTACCATCGGAATGGATTGAATGGTTGGTGGCTCCATATCTATATTTTTCACTGTAACAAGATGGCATATGTATCCTTTAGTAATCATCTTCTTCACCTTAAGATAATAAATAAATTTACTTCATGGCACCCCAATATTACCTTTCAATTCGAGGACTACCACTTTTGGAAACTGGAAATGCACTATCTTAGTTAGGTAATCTACGGTGGCATAATAAGAAGCTAACCAATCCATACCCATTATAACATCAAAATCTACCATTCCTATCTTCACAAGGTTAGTCAATATATCACGACCATAAATTGTTACAATGCAATTACGATAAACCATTCTAGTTGTAATAGACTCACTAATTGGGGTAGATACTTCAAATGACTTCACTAATAATTCTGGTGTTCGTTTGAACTTTCCACCAATCAATATTGTAACATATGATAGTGTAGACCCGGATCAATTAATGCATATACAATATGTGAAAGGAATGACAATGTACATGTAACCACATTCGGCGAGGCTTCTTAATTTTGTCGATCCCATAGTGCATATGTGCGATTCTGACCTCCACTAGAACTAGTTGCTCACCTAGATCCTCTACCACGAACTGAGGAATATGTAGTCCCTTATCAAAAGGGGTTGATAAGGTAAACGCAACAACAGAACTAGTTGGTTGTGCAACGCCACCCACTCCCATATGAGGACAGTTTCTCATCATAGGCCCTGGTGTGCCATACAAGAAACAAACATCCGTCCCAAACCTGCATGCACCTAAAAGATTCCTCCCATAGTGTTTACAAGGATCTCATGGAGGCCTTGATTTTCTCGTACATCCCTGCTCTTGATGACTCGTTATTTATGAGCCTTGGCTTCAACTTCTTTTCCCAAACTTATTGCCCCTAAACATTTGGAATCGTGGTGGAGCACTAGCTATGGAGTAGAAAGATGACGACGTAGGTGGTTTATTAGAGAACCAAGGCCTAAATTAACCTTGGGATGGTGTAAACTGCCCCATGGATCTGTTCCTCTTAGAATTTCCTGTTTCCAACTCTTGTGTCCTTCTTCTTTGCCTTTGATCCTCCAACTTTTGTGCAAAAACCAGCATCTTTCCTATATCCATGTCCTTATTCAAAAATGCATTTTTACTGTCTCTAAGTAGATATGAATCTAATATATCCACTAATCGATGAACTCTATACTCCATAGTACCTACTACATTAAGAACATACCTGGCCAAGGTATTAAATTCAAGATTATACTATCTCACACTCACATTTCCTTGGTGTAGAATTAAGAACTGATCCACACAGTACTCTCGGATTTCCAATGCCAAAAATGATCAAGGATTGCCTTTTTGAACTCTTTCCACGTAGCTAATGCATTTGTTTCCCTAGATTGCTTCCAAGCTTCATACCACAATATAGCCAAACCCTTTCATTTGTATGGAACTAGCTCAAGTGCTTCTTTACCACTTACATGCATAATATCCAAACTGTGTTTCATTTGATCTATAAAGTCTTGGCGATCTTAATTAGGATTTGACCCGGTAAATGATGGAGGGTCCAATTTATGCAAATCATGTATCTGTGTTCCAGCTTATCTATCTAAAGCACTAGTACTCTGATTCAGGTTGTTCTACTTGGAAACGGAAGAACTTGCACACGTTCCATGTAGGCACATGGTTAACGAATATGAAGGAATTATTTTGCACTCTAGTCTCTTTATTCACTAGAGATACTTACCTTACCATACTCACTCAGTGCTAGCCTTTGTACTCATAGAATAATTGACATTAAAGGTTAATATAAAAGGTTTCATATCTTATTCATAACCCAATGACATTTACCCTACGAAAGATGTCCCCTAGGGCTACCTACGATGGTGACAAAGATAGCTCATAATGAATTTTCTAAGGATGATATGATGTCGTTCCAGCAAACCAAGCCTAAGTCCATCATTCATTACAATAAGGATATTGTTATGGCTTTCGACTTCAAGGTTCATAACTTTACCACTAGGTTCAAGGTTCCACATAAAAGACCCTCTTAGCATTATTCAAGCTCACATATCATTCATACATTCAAGACAAAGAGGGTTTATCATCCTAAGTCAAGAAACCTTATATTCACATTCATACATGTAACCAGTAAGGGACACAAGTCTAACAAAACAATGCACAACATAATCACATATAACATATTACATATTATTCTAGAACCACATAAGATCAACTAAGCATACTTACTAGTCATCCTATACACTACTATAATACTCAATAAATCTAGGTCAATTCAATATAGATTTATCAATCTTATCCAACCTATGCATCAATTGAATACAATTAATACAATATTCAATAGTAATACAAAAAAATACACTAGAATTCATAAGCATTAAACAATATCACTTAACCTATAAAGTAATCATAAACCAGGGTTCATCATTTACATAAGTTCATAGTGTAATTGAGTTAAAATAAACTAATTAAAAACAATTCAATCAATAATCAATTATTTAAAACCTTTATTGCAAGAAACCCATGCATAGATTTCAATTTAGAAAACTTATCTTTAGTGAAGTCTTTGAAAATCACTTTGAAGATTGCATCTGTGAAAAAAAGAGGTCCAAGGATGAAAAATCATACCTCACTGATGTTAATACACAAATTTTATAAAGAATCACCACTAAAATCTCCAATCCAAGCTCTTCCGTGAGTTTTGGCTTCAATGTAGTTCTATAGAATTTAAAAGATATTTTGGGTTTTGATTTTGAAGAATGAGTTAATCTAGGTATTTAGGACTGATAAACCCACATAAAATACCTAAAATACTTCTAAGTAACCGCCCTTTCTATTATTTTGACAATGGGTGAATTTACGAATTCACCCTTGGAACTGCAGTGAACAGATGAGGAAACGCAGCTCACAGACGACTTGCCTAACGACGGGGCGTCAGTCCACAAATGGATCGTCCTGTCCTGCTTCAATGAGTTCATAGACTAGAAATTTATATATTTATATCCCTAGTCGAATTATTGACCCACTCCTTCCATCGACGGGGCGTCGACTGGCCAACGAGCCATCCTTTTCCTAAGTCGATTGGGCTGGTCCACTACAAACTTTTGCTAAAAAATAGTTCCTTCCTCTAGAACCCTTTTTTGGTCCTTGGGGATATTTTCCCAGACTTTTACAACCATAATATTCTTGTATCTATCAATTTCATCCAAAAGAAACACATAAAACTCAACGAAACATGCCAAGACACAAAAGGTCATTTCAAGGCAAAACTTTCGAACGTCATAGACGTTCTTGGACGTTTGACCTCCAAACCTTATAAAACTCACAAAACTTGCTATAAACCCTATAGTTAGTCATATAAGGACCTCAGAAGCTCATGAAACACACATAAAGTTACATAACAACACATGAAGCACATAGGTGACTTAATCGTTGAAGGTCTTCGTCGTCAAATGTCTTAGTCTTCCCTCGACGTTTCACTTTCAAAAATTGTTAAATACTATAGAAAATTCCTCAATACCATATTACAAACAATTTTAGGACCTTCAGCACTCATGATAACCATTCTAGTCTCTAGTTTCACCTAAGTCATTCTAGGGGTATTACAATCTCCCCCACTTGGACAACATTCGTCCTCGAATGACACTTGTCACTCTTATAACACTTCCAATAATAGAGAATCAACTAGAAGCTCATGACCATACCACATAACACATTATACAAAGCACAATCAAGGAGAAGCATCAATTTCACATAATTAAGAGAATCATAACACAACATGAAGTTAGAAACAATTCTATAACTCATTATGCCATAAAAACTAACATCCTTCATACCAAATAGCAAAAACACATTTTATATTCATTATTATTCTCATATAAATCTGTTCTAACTACGTTACAATAAATTTCAACTAAAGAATAAATTAGTCAATTTCTCAAAAATATTAAAGTGAGCAGGCAACCTTTATAGTGAATTTTTTCAAATTTTTCCAAAATTATGTATATTGTTTTATCTCTTCAATTTGAAAAATAAATTCAATTAGGACCCACAGCTGTGGATTTCGAAGGAGGACTAACTCCTTCCCTTTAAAAGAACCTTAACCATTATCTAGATTCTAATGGTATCATAGATAACTTTAATTGGTTTCCTAGATTTCCTAAAGTTAGATAGCAACTCATTTAAACTCGCTTATTCGTTAAATTCTTTTAAAATTGAGTCATTTGATCATTTTTTGAGTCACCACAACGTTTCACCCTATTTGAATTAGTAGAGATGTAAATAATTAGTATCTCTTAATAACAAATCTACCAAGTATCCCTTATTACCCATCTTGGCCACACACGTTACTTTTACATAATTATAAATGAAACACATGCATCATGAGCCACATTTGAATATAGAGATATTTTCACCACAACTCTTATCCGTAGAACATATATATTCTTATTTCATTCCATAACTACAAAGAACCACCCACAACACGGTGCTATGCCTACTAGTGCAATGTACAAGTCCATCTCATACCCCCACAACTACTTAGTAAACATAATAGGATATCATAAACTAGTTCATACTTATTTAAGTACTTCATTATTTTTGGGTTTGATCAATCATAACCTACATATATCATAAGAGATTATATGAAACATGGTGTCATAAAGCCCCACACCAAAAAGAGGTGTTCTACTTGCCAAGATAGAACCTACATACTAGATACTATGTAGATCAACTAGATAAGTCCTACAGTGGCACGTAGTAAAGGGATAGGGAGATTTCTCCTAGAAAATCTACCTATTGCATTAATGGAGGAGTCCCTATATCTTGAATATCTCTAGGATGGCCCAACCTCTTGCATTAACGCAAGGGTCTTTTCCTCATTAGTTATATCCTCTCGGTGCTTGGTATACATTCCCAAGTTACTACCATTTACTACCATTTAGTCTTTTTAATTATATCTACATGTGTGAAGAAGCATTTCATATTCACTTGATACAACTCAACATAAAACACTTAGATTCATTAGGTGAGAATACACTTTCAGCCTAGCATCAACATACAAATGTGAGTAGAACTCTCACAATTTAATCATTGTGTTTCCATGAGAACTATACTTTCAATAACAACAAGAGATTAACTTCACTATACATAATTTTTACTACACAATAGGTAAGTTTCAAGAGAGTTCAAACCATCCCACATTACCTTATTTGTATCCTTTCATAAGTTATGTACCTTGTAATAAAATTTGAAGTCCATACATAATATTCTTATATATATATAAATATATATACATATGTTCATGTATACTCAATTCATCTGTTAAAATTCATGAAATTAGGTTATAGGGTGCACATGGGTTCTTGGGAGATTTTCAAAATAAATATCATCAATTAATACCAATAGATTCATAATGTAAGTATATAACAGAAAGAAAATAACTTTTTAGTGAACCCATGGCTAGATCACAAGCCCCGATTTTTTTAAAGGCTTCATCGAGAAACTAATCCATAAATAAACATGCACATACCTTGTTTGATGATATTCTACAAGTTTGAAGTTAAAGAGAGTGAATATTTAGTGCCCTAGCTTGAGTTCTTACTTGTTCTTCCATGATGGGTCAGAGAGAGAGTTTGTGAAAGAGGGAAAGTGGGTTTTAATTTTTGATTGGGAGTTATGAGGTGGAAGACTTATTTTAATTTTTTAATATCATTTAATATACTTAAATAACTAATGAAAGTCATAATTAAGGTTTAATTAAATGAATAAATAATTACCTAACTAACCCTCACCTTAGTCATGTGAAGTTAGTGACGACTATCCCATCGATGAGTCCACATTGACGTGGCATCGATGCATCGATGGACCATCCTGGTCACTTGTGCTTTAGGATAGACACCTGGTTTTGGGGGAAAATTGGTGGAGAGAAATTATGGACTCAATACTCTCATTGATTGACCACCAATGGGCTCGTCGACCCCAAGTTGTTTTCGATATCTTTTTGGACTCTTCGTTGAATCCTCTTTTCGGTCCCCTGGGAGGGTCCTACAATTGTCTTGTCTTGACGTTTAAGTATTAGAACCTTAGTTTAGAGTTAGGGAGATTAATTTAGGACCATAACCTCACATTTTGACCTCCGTAGCGCATTAGGCTACGGGTTAGGCTTTAGTACAACTTATGGGATATACGGGGTGTTAAATTATTAGAGCATGAAAAGTAGTTAGTGTCTTTTCCAACATGTTCTCGTATTTTATTATTTTCCAACATAATTTTAATTTGGAAGTTATCCAAAATAAAATAGAACTATACACAATTACGGTTTTATAATCTTGAAATTGAAAGTGCATCAACTCTTAACAAGCCCTTGGCAATACAATTGCCTTGAGGTGGTCATACCTCCCTTTTCAAAATTTCTACAATTCAAGTGGATCTTTCATTGTTAAGTGTTCAACCTTCAAGATTTCATCAAGATGATAAAGAAGGAAAGTCATATTTTTCATTTTATCTTTGCTTGATGCCTTATTTCCTTCAATTATACAATCACCAAGACCTTTTCTGGTTAGGTGAATATAAACATCAAATACCCCTGACAAATAATTTTTCTCAGAAATGTCAAGTGCCACAAATTCAAGTTTTGACAAATACTACATGATGAAAACTATCATAAATAGTTTAGTTAATAACATGATGCTTATTTCTTTATAATAAAAGATAACTTTATGTTTCAAATGATTAAGAATTAGTATAAAGTATATTATATGCATGAACATGGAATGTCATAAGAACAGGTGAACTCATAAAGTATGAATCACTACATTTAATATATATTCTAAATATTCTTCAATATTTATTTCAAGTTTCAATAGTTATTTACGTCAAATATTTGTAATTTTTTCATGTCATATTTAATAAAATACTACTCTCTTTATAACACACAAATATTTGTCATAAATTTATGAAAAGAAAATATTTACAAATGTTCTAACAATTATGCAATCATTAGATTTATAAGTTAGTAGCATAAATAACATAACAATATAAACTTGAAATGTGTAGATTAGAATGTCTAGTAAAGTATTATAACAATACCTAAAGCAAGTTATATATGCAGTAATAAAAGTACTAATCAAAGATTTTTTCAAGTCTTATTACAGATGTTATAAACATACAAATATATACCTTACTCTAAAAAAAAGTTTATTAACTTTTAGGAATTAAATTCAAATTAAGTATGTTTCGGTTGGTTAGAGTTCGTGTTGATAACATGTTATAAAACGAGAGAAAAACACAATAATACTAAACAAGGAGGTAAGACAAATAGAACTATTAAATAGAAGTATTCTTTGAACTCTTCAATGTTTGTTCCATAAGGGCGAAAAGACTACCCCTTTTATAGGATTTAGAAAACACCCTTTTACATCCTTTAAATATGTTATCACAACATTAAGTCTTACATTAAATAGGTTCATTACATTATGTTGTTGATCAAAAGAAACATCAACAATTCAATGGTTATATTACATAATTTATCTTAAATTATTCACATTAAAGAATGAGTTGTCTTTTGAATAGTTATATTATTATCATACATTAAATTTTTTTAGTGAGGACTACAATAATAATTAGCTTAACAATATAAAACTCTCCCACAGCTTCACATGTATTAGGGACAAATATTAATTCAACTCTTGATATACTTTTCTATAACGTCACACTTGATGTATTCTTGAAAGTTTAATCTTTGTAATAAAAAATATAGGAAACAGAACAAATTAATGACCTTATGATTTCTTATACGTATACATTATATTTGTTATGTTATGTTTTTCAATTCGTTTATTTTCTTTGCAAAGTATGATCTTTGATATAATGTTATATAATTAACTTAATTTATTTATCTTGAGATGTTGGAATTAAGGTATTTATTTCTTAATATATACTTTTGTTGAAACACAATTCAAGTATTTTTCTTACTTTTATGCATTCAAAATATATTTTAAATTATTTGTATTACATTTCAAGTGATTTATACATACACAAAACTCATGTAATTTATAATGAATTAAACATAATGTTACTTCAGTTGAAACTAATATTATTGTTATAAAATTCATTGAATTTAATAAGATAATAGGATAATCGATCTACTGAAATTTTTCAGATTAACATTTTGTGATTTTTTGTGGAATATATTAACTGAAAATTACAGTTTGAAATATCTTTCTTGAAATTCTTTGAACATACAACAGTAAGACTATGACTCGATTTGTATATTTTTTTTTATATACAATAGGTTTTAAAATAATTTAATTAACATATAAAATACACAAAAAAAATAAACTTAATTTCACGCAAAGCACTGATGAGTACACTAGTTTAGATAATTAACAAAAATGGCAAATGTCAATTTTGCCAAAGACAGGTGTCACGTCATTCTTCTATTGTTAATATTTATATCTATAAATGTGATAAATATTATTATATAAAATGCATAAAAGTAAAAATAATTAAGATAAATATTCATCAATACATCATCTCATTTCATAAACAACTACTATTAAAAAAAATTAAATACATTGAAATGTTTGTAGAAGTATTTCTCAAGACCACCTAAACTAAAATGATTGGTTCATATATACATAGTATGACTGTGAAAGACATATATAGGTTAATTTTTATCTTTTCAACTCTCATCTTTTAAAATATTATTACGCTACATTGGTGATTTGTTAGCATTGTAATATTAATATTTTAATGAATTGATTTTCATTATTTTGGAATTAGAATGATGTTGCAATTTGTGTGCAAATTCGTTGTTACCATTTGTAGGCATTTGTGTGTAACGACCTGTTTAGTCGTTTTGAGCGGCAGATTTTATTTCTGGAAAACTAGCTGAGACGATGGAACCCACGACGGACCGTCGCAGGGTCTCGTTTCAAAACACTTAGAAATTCTGAAATTTGGGTACTGAAATCGACTCTCTGAACTTCGTGACGACATGGCAGGACGGACCGTCGTGGGCACGACGGACCGTCACAGACCCTTTAATAGAATTGAGTCTCTGAACTCTGTGACGGAGCAGCAGGACGGACCGTCGTAGGCACGACGGGCCGTCACAGGCTGCGTAATCCCAGGCTGGGTCAGATTTCTTTAAGTGATTTAAGGGACGTTTTTTACTATTCCTGCTTTAATTATAAAGTTAGTGGGTAATGTTAATAAGTCTAATTACTTGGGGGTTAAAAGAGGTAACCTTAAGTTAATTAGTGGGGTATTACTGCCATCTTTTATACTTAATTATATACTAATTAGGGTAAAAGAAAGATGGTTTGAATAAGAAAAATAGAAAGAACAAGAGAGAGAGAGGGAGAATCGAACGAGGAAGAGAGAAACAAAGCTTGGGAAATTGCTTGCTTGATAACGAATCTTCGGTGGAGGTAGGTTATGGTTTTCATGCTATTCGTAGTAAACTCTTAATAGCGAATGATATGTGTTGGTAGTATTGTAAACCCTCTATATGCTTAATTGTATGCTTGCATGAATATGATTATGTAATTGTGATAAAATAAGCATGATGAAGTTATTGAATCCCAAATCTTTAAAAGAAACCCTAATCTACTTTGTTAATGATGATGCCTTAGTATAAAAGAAGGCTTGATGAACGAAAGTAGTGAGATTAGGGAATTGGGTGCCACGTTCCGGTACCAGGATAGAAATAGAGAATCGGGTGCCACGTTCCGATACCAGGATAGAATGAGGATCGGAGTGTCACGTTCCGACACTAGGATAGTATATGGATCGGGTGCCACGTTCCGGTACCAGGATAGAATGAGGATCGGAGTGTCACGTTCCGACACCAGGATAGTATATGGATCGGGTGCCACGTTTTGGTACCAAGATAGAATGAGGATCAGAGTGTCACGTTCCGACACCAGGATAGTATATGGATTGGGTGCCACGTTCCGGTACCAGGATAGAATGAGGATTGGAGTGTCACGTTCCGACACCAGGATAGTATATGGATCGGGTTCCACGTTCCGGTACCAGGATAGAATGAGGATCAGAGTGTCACGTTCCGACACCAGGATAGTATATGAGGATCGGAGTGTCACATTCCGACACCAAGATAGTATATGGAGCGGAGTGTCACGTACCGACACGAGGGGGATAAAGATAATGAATCTTGAAATATATTAATATACTCAATCTAATGAACCTTATTCCCAAATGAATATGGTATTGAGGCTTGAGTCCTCATGTGTGAACTTGGCAATATTTATCAAAGATTATAGTACTGTTGTTGCTACATGTTGAGTATTGTAGTTGGTTTTATGATATTATTTGATATATATTGTCTTCTATTTTGAGTTGGCCGATGATATCTACTCAGTACTTGTGTTTGTACTGACCCCCTACTTTTATGTTTTCTTCTTTGTTATTTGTGGAGTGCAGAAAACGTGTCGTCGTCTTCAACTCAACCGCAATTCTAGCCAGTCTTCGTCACATCGGATCTTCAGGATGAGCTAATGCTTCTAGCTTGGACTGGATCTTCTTCTTCATGTCTTGATGCCTTGAAGTTCCGGCATGGACTAGCTTTTACTTGTTTTAGCTTCTTAGATTACTCTTAGTTTAGTAATTAGATCATAGATGTTCTTGTGGTGATGACTTCCAGATTTTGGGGAATAATAGATGTTGAATTTTAGAAGTTATTGAATTGGTTTTTATAAATAAGTTTAAGTCTTCCGCATTACTTTTTGTTGATATTATATTGAAATGTTAGGGGTTAGATTGGTTGGTTCGCTCATATAGGAGGGTAAATGTGGGTGCCAGTCACGGCTCGGTTTTGGGTCGTGACAAACTTGTTATCAGAGCATTAGGTTCGTTGGTCTCATAAAACAAGAACGAGTCTAGTAGAGTCTTATGGAACGGTAGGGGGACGCTTTTACTTTTCTTTGAGAGGCTATAAGACTTTAGGAAAATTCCATTCTTTCTTTCTTTCTTTCGTGCTACTACTTGAATCCAATTGGTATCTAGGTGATACAAATTGGTATCTGACCATCTTTACTCTATTTCGCAGATGGTTAGAACTAGAGCAACGACTGCACCAACACCAACACCGGCAAGACAAGAAACGTCCGAGCCAGCCACTGGGACTGTGGCTCGAGGGAGAGTAGCGGCAAGAGGCCGTGGTAGAGTTCGTGGGAGGACGTCCTCTAGAGGAAGAGGACGAGCACCAAGTCCATCTGATGCTAGGGCTGTGACTCCTCCAGCGACTGAGGAAGTAGTAAGAGAGGGTGAGGAAGGGGAGAATGAACAAGTGCAAAATGAGGAATTGCCACCCCAACCTACCCCAAAGATGATCAATCAGGTTCTTGCTTATCTTAGCGGGTTATCTGATCAGGGTCAGGCACCTCCAGTGTTTTCTGCACCAACACCTCCGATTTTAGAGGTGCGACATGCCGCTTCTGGGGCTCCCCGCATGGATGCCTCATTGGAGATAGGCATGTTTCCTCATCTGACTACGGGGACCATAATGACAAATGATCAGCATGAACTTTTCAGCAAGTTCTTAAAATTGAAACCTCCAGTCTTCAAGGGTGCTGAATCTGAGGATGCCTATGATTTTCTAGTTGACTATCATGAGCTACTACACAAAATGGGTATAGTAGAACGGTTTGGTGTTGAGTTTGTGACTTATCAGTTCCAAGGAAACGCCAAAATGTGGTGGCGGTCACATGTAGAGTGTCAACCAACAGAGGCACCACCTATGACTTGGACCTCATTTTCTAGCTTGTTTATGGAGAAGTATATCCCCCGGACTTTGAGGGATAGGAAAAGAGATGAGTTCTTGAGCCTAGAACAAGGTAGGATGTCGGTTACTGCTTATGAGGCTAGGTTTTGCGCACTATCCAGATATGCCACCCAACTTTGTTTCAGTCCACAAGAGCGGATTCGCCGTTTTGTGAAGGGGTTGAGGTCAGAGTTGCGGATTTCAGCCTTACAGGTAGCGGCTACAGCGAAATCCTTTCAGGAATTGGTAGACTTCGTAATAGAGGTGGAAGGAGTAAAGCCAGATGACTTCACCATGGCGTCGACATCAAAATGGTTTCGAAAGGGAGGTGAGTTTAATGGTTCTTACTCTAGAGGACAGGGTTCCGGAGGTTACTCATTTCGACCAATTCAGTCTTCACTAAAGACTGTAGTTGGGGGTCCACCTTAGACCGGACAACACTTCTCTGAGAGGCCTATGCTTGAATCCAGAGAATGTTATGGATGTGGGGAGACTGGACACATTAAGAGGTATTGTCCAAAACAGAGTTCCAGACCTCCAATGGTTAGAGGTAGAGGTGGTTATGGAAGAGGCCGTCATTCTGGAGGATGCAGTGGTCGAGGTAATGGTGGTCACCAAAACGGCCGAGGTGATTGGCAAACTGGAGCCACTACATCACAACATGGTAGGGGCAACGGGCAAACAAACGAAAGTGCCCATTGTTATGCTTTCCCTGGGAGATCGGAGGCGGAGACATCTGATGCTGTTATCATAGGTAATCTTCTGGTTTGTGATTGCATGGCTTCTGTATTGTTTGATCCTGGATCCACATTTTCTTATGTATCTTCCTCATTTGCTAATGGTCTAAATTTACATTGTGAATTACTTGATATGCCTATTCCTGTTTCTACTCCGGTGGGTGAGTCTGTGGTAGTTGAAAAGGTATATAGGTCTTGTTTGGTGAATTTTGTGGGGAGCAACACTTATGTACGTTTGGTTATCTTAGAAATGGTTGACTTTGATGTAATTCTGGGTATGACTTGGCTTTCTCCGAATTTTGCAATCTTGGATTGTAATGCTAAAACTGTGACGTTAGCCAAGCCTGGACAGATCTGTTAGTGTGGAAGGGTGACTACACTTCGAATCCGGTTCGTATCGTGTCCTTTCTTCGTGCTAAGAAGATGGTTAGTAAGGGTTGTTTAGCTTTCTTGTCACATCTCAAGGATGACACTACCCAAGTACCTTCGATTGAGTCGATTTCGATAGTCCGTGAGTTTTTGGATGTGTTCCCTGCAGATCTTCCTGGTATGCCACCGGATAGGGATATTGACTTCTGTATCGATCTTGAACCGGGTACTCGCCCCATTTCTATACCCCTTATAGAATGGCTCCCGCGGAGTTAAGAGAGTTAAAAGCCCAACTTCAAGAGTTGTTGAGCAAAGGCTTCATTAGACCAAGTGCATCTCCTTGGGGTGCTCCGGTATTATTTGTGAAGAAGAAGGATGGAAGTTTTCGGATGTGCATAGACTACTGGCAGTTGAACAAGTTAACTATTAAGAACAAGTATCCTCTTCCTCGCATTGATGACTTGTTTGATCAGTTACAAGGTGCTTGTGTCTTCTCTAAGATTGACTTGAGATCCGGTTATCATCAATTTAAAATACGGGCAACGGATGTGCCAAAGACTGCTTTTCGAACCAGATATGGGCATTACGAATTTGTAGTGATGTCTTTTGGTCTTACGAATGTCCCTGCTGCGTTCATGAGCTTGATGAACGGGATTTAAAAGCCATATCTGGATCTCTTTGTGATCGTATTTATTGATGATATACTGATATACTCTAAAAGTTAGAAGGAACATGAGGAGCATTTGAGAATGGTATTGGAAATGTTGAGGCAGAAAAAGCTTTATGCCAAGTTCTCTAAGTGTGAGTTTTGGCTAGATGCAGTGTCCTTTTTGGGGCATGTAGTTTCTAAGAATGGAGTGATGGTGGATCCTTCTAAGATTGAGACAGTGAAGAATTGGGTAAGACCTACTAATGTGTCAGAAATAAGGAGCTTTGTTGGGTTAGCTAGCTACTACCGTCGATTTGTCAAGGGATTCTCTTCTATTGCTTCCCAATTGACGAACTTGACTAAGCAGAATGTTCCATTTGTGTGGTCGGATGAGTGCGAAGAAATCTTTCAGAAACTCAAGACTTTGTTGACTACCGCACCTATCCTTACCTTGCCAGTAGAGGGTAAGAACTTCATTGTTTATTGTGATGCATCCTATTCTTGTTTCGGTGCAGTGCTAATGCAAGAGAAGAGTGTAATTGCCTATGCTTCGAGGCAATTAAAAGTGCATGAACGTAACTATCCGACCCATGATTTGGAATTGGCTGCGGTAGTGTTTGCATTAAAGCAATGGAGACACTATCTATATGGGGTTAAGTGTGAAGTATACACGGATCATCATAGCCTACAGTATGTCTTTACTCAGAAAGATTTGAACTTGAGACAGAAGAGATGGATGAAACTACTGAAGGACTACGATATCACTATTTTGTATCATCCGGGAAAAGCGAATGTTGTGGCGGATGCTTTAAGTAGAAAGGCGGGAAGCATGGGAAGTCTAGCTCACTTGCAAGCTTCTAGACGCCCATTGGCTAGAGAAGTTCAGATTCTGGCTAATGACCTTATGAGGTTAGAAGTAAATGAGAAGGGAGGATTGTTAGCTTGTGTGTAGGCAAGATCTTCCTTCCTTGACAAGATTAAGGGAAAGCAGTTTCATGATGAGAAATTGATCCGGATCCGAGATAAAGTGTTGCAAGGAGAGGCTAAAGAAGCAACAATCGATGAGGAAGGCATTTTGAGGATTAAGGGAAGGGTATGTGTACCCCACGTCGATGATTTGATCAACACTATTCTGAGAGAGGCTCATAGTTCAAGGTATTCTATACATCCGGGTGCAACCAAGATGTACCGTGACCTAAAGCAACACTTTTGGTGGAGTAGAGTGAAGTGTGATATTGTTGATTTTATTGCCAAATGTCCAAATTGTCAACAAGTAAAGTATGAACACTTGAGGCCCGGAGGAACACTTCAGAGAATGCCCATTCCTGAATGGAAATGGGAGAGAATCGCAATGGACTTCGTGGTTGGTCTTCCAAAGACAATGGGTAAGTATGACTCTATTTGGGTGATTGTTGATAGGTTAACTAAGTCTGCTCATTTCATTCCGGTCAAGGTGACTTACAATGCAGAGAAGTTAGCCAAACTTTACATCTCGGAAGTGGTTCGATTGCATGGGGTTCCACTCTCCATCATATCAGATAGAGGTACGCAGTTTACTTCTAAGTTTTGGAAAACATTGCATGCGGAGTTGGGTACTAGGTTGGACCTTAGTACTGCATTTCACCCTCATACCGATGGTCAGTCTGAGCGAACGATTCAAGTGTTGGAGGATATGCTTCGTGCATGTGTGATAGAATTTGGTGGCCATTGGGATAGCTTCTTACTCTTAGCAGAGTTTTCATACAATAATAGTTATCACTCAAGTATCGACATGGCCCCATTTGAAGCATTGTATGGTAGGAGATGTAGGTCTCCCATTGGATGGTTTGATGCATTTGAGGTTAGACCTTGGGGTACTGACCTTTTGAGGGATTCGATAGAGAAAGTGAAATCTATTCAAAAAAAGCTTCTAGCGGCGCAAAGTAGGCAAAAAGAATATGTAGATCGAAAGGTTAGAGACTTAGAATTCATGGAGGGGGAGCAAGTCTTGTAGAAGGTTTCGCCCATGAAAGGGGTGATGCGGTTTGGTAAAAGAGGTAAGCTAAGCCCGAGGTACATTGGATCATTTGAAGTACTTAAGCGAGTAGGGGAGGTGGCTTATGAGCTAGCCTTGCCCCCAGGGCTGTCCGGAGTACATCCGGTATTCCATGTGTCTATGTTGAAAAGATACCATGGGGACGGAAACTACATTATCCGTTGGGATTCAGTTTTGCTTCATGAGAATTTGTCTTATGAGGAGGAGCCTGTTGCTATTTTAGAAAGAGAAGTTCGCAAGTTGAGGTCAAGGGAGATTGCATCCATCAAGGTGCAATGGAAGTATCGGCCGGTTGAAGAAGCCACTTGGGAGAAGGAGGCCGATATGCAAGAAAGATACCCACATCTGTTTAATGATTCAGGTACTCCTTCTCGCCCTTGTTTTTCTTCTTGTGATCATTCGAAGTATTTCTCAAGACAACCTAAACTAAAATGATTGGTTCATATATACATAGTATGACTGTGAAAGACATATGTAGGTTAATTTTTATCTTTTCAACTCTCATATTTTAATATATTATTACGCTACATTGGTGATTTGTTAGCATTTTAATATTAATATTTTAATGAATTGATTTTCATTATTTTGGAATTAGAATGATGTTGCAATTTGTGTGCAAATTCATTGTTACCATTTGTAGGCATTTGTGTGTAACGACCTGTTTAGTCGTTTTGAGCGGCAGATTTTATTTCTGGAAAACTGGCTGAGACGACGGACCCCACGACGGACCGTCACGGGCACGACGGACCGTCGTAGGGTCTCGTTTCAAAACACTTAGAAATTCTGAAATTTGGGTACTGAAATCGACTCTCTGAACTTCGTGACGACATGGCAGGACGGACCGTCGTGGGCACGACGGACCGTCACAGACCCTTTAATAGAATTGAGTCTCTGAACTCTGTGACGGAGCAGCAGGACGGACCGTCACAGGCACGATGGGCCGTCACAGGATGCGTAATCCCAGGCTGGGTCGGATTTCTTTAAGTGATTTAAGGGACGTTTTTGACTATTCCTGCTTTAATTATAAAGTTAGTGGGTAATGTTAATAAGTCTAATTACTTGGGGGTTAAAAGAGGTAACCTTGAGTTAATTAGTGGGGTATTATTGCCATCTTTTAGACTTAATTATATGGTAATTAGGGTAAAAGAAAGAGGGTTTGAATAAGAAAAATAGAAAGAACAAGAGAGAGAGAGAGGGAGAATCGAACGAGGAAGAGAGAAACAAAGCTTGGGAAATTGCTTGCTTGATCACGAATCTTCGGTGGAGGTAGGTTATGGTTTTCATGCTATTCGTAGTAAACTCTTTATAGCGAATGATATGTGTTGGTAGTATTGTAAACCCTCTATATGCTTAATTGTATGCTTGCATGAATATGATTATGTAATTGTGATAAAATAAGCATGATGAAGTTATTGAATCCCAAATCTAGAAAAGAAACCCTAATCTACTTTGTTAATGATGACGCCTTGGTATAAAAGAAGGCTTGATGAACGAAAGTAGTGTGATTAGGGGATCGGGTGCCACGTTCCGGTACCAGGATAGAAATAGAGGATCGGGTGCCACGTTCCGATACCAGGATAGAATGAGGATCGGAGTGTCACGTTCCGACACCAGGATAGTATATGGATCGGGTGCCACGTTCCGATACCAGGATAGAATGAGGATCGGAGTGTCACGTTCTGACACCAGGATAGTATATGGATCGGGTGCCACGTTCCGGTACCAGGATAGAATGAGGATCGGAGTGTCACGTTCCGACACCAGGATAGTATATGGATCGGGTGCCACGTTCCGGTACCAGGATAGAATGAGGATCAGAGTGTCATGTTCCGACACCAGGATAGTATATGGATCGGATGCCACGTTTCGGTACCAAGATAGAATAAGGATCGGAGTGTCACATTCCCACACCAGGATAGTATATGGATCGGGTGCCACGATCCAGTACCAGGATAGAATGAGGATCGGAGTGTCACGTTCCGACACCAGGATAGTATATGAGGATCGGAGTGTCACGTTCCGACACTAGGATAGTATTTGGAGCGGAGTGTCACGTACCGACACGAGGGGAATAAAGATAATGAATCTTGAAAT
This sequence comes from Solanum peruvianum, assembly GCA_027705065.1. Classification (NCBI taxonomy): domain Eukaryota; kingdom Viridiplantae; phylum Streptophyta; class Magnoliopsida; order Solanales; family Solanaceae; genus Solanum; species Solanum peruvianum. The sequence continues at coordinate 33,573,357 of JAKWJD010001757.1, forward strand.
ATATTAATATACTCAATCTAATGAACCTAATTCCCAAATGAGTATGGTATTGAGGCTTGAGTCCTCATGTGTGAACTTGGTAATATTTATCAAAGATTATAGTACTGTTGTTGCTACATGTTGAGTATTTTAGTTGGTTTAATGATATTATTTGATATATATTGTCTTCTATTTTGAGTTGGTCGATGATATCTACTCAGTACTTGTGTTTGTACTGACCCCCTACTTTTATGTTTTCTTCTTTGTTATTTGTGGAGTGCAGCAAACGTGCCGTCGTCTTCAACTCAACCGCAATTCTAGCCAGTCTTCGTCACATCGGATCTTCAAGGTGAGCTAATTCTTCTAGCTTGGACTGGATCTTCTTCTTCATGTCTTGATGCCTTGAAGTTCCGGCATGGACTAGCTTTTACTTGTTTTAGCTTCTTAAAATACTCTTAGTTTAGTAATTCGATCATAGATGTTCTTGTTGTGATGACTTCCAGATTTTGGGGAATAATCGATGTTGAATTTTAGAAGTTATTGAATTGGTTTTTATTAATAAGTTTAAGTCTTCCGCATTACTTTCTGTTGATATTATATTGAAATGTTAGGGGTTAGATTGGTTGGTTCGCTCACATAGGAGGGTAAATGTGGGTGCCAGTCACGGCTCGGTTTTGGGTCGTGACATTGTGCCTAATTACTTACACTTGGTGTAAATTCCTTTTAGGATTAACTACCTAGACTATTTATCCTTTGCGTACTGCCTTGGAGGTGGTCTTCCAAGACAATTAATCCTCAATTGATATTCACGTTATATCACTCTTTATTCCTCCATTATTTTTGCAACCTACGCAACTCCTAAGACCATTATTTTTTCTATTTACTACACCATTATCTTGTTATTAATTGCTAGGAAGACTTCATGTTGTATAAATAGTTGTGGCCTTCATTTGGTTTGTCACACACAACATACAAGAAAATTATAAAGTTAAAGAGTAATTTAAAAGGGGAGTTCTTTTTAGTTGAAGGGATCTGTTCTATTTCTGGAGCTTTGGAATAAACTCTTATCCAGAATTATAGATTTATACTTTGTGAAATTTTATCATGGAGGAGACAAGTCAAATAGAACTATTGTTGGACCAATGAAAATAGTTGTTACAGTGGGCTTGAATCTCCTTAAAGAGAGCGATATATCCGCACCTCAACTTGAAGGGATTTATTTCTTCATTTATTTTCAATTGTAAAATTAACTTTTTTTTTATCTTGTAATATTTTTTTTATCAATTTTAAGGAGATTCAACATGGTTACAATTGAAAAATCACAGATGTCAACATAGGAGACCTTAACAAGACATTTCGATTCATTGGTAAATATTTTAAGAGATGAAATGGTAAAGTATTTTTCTACTTGAATCATCTCAATGTGTCTTACGTGTTAAATGAGAATAATCATAATAAAGTACACATCACCTCTATGAATGATGATGAAATTATTTCTCGTTTAGAGAAATTGGTAAAGTACAATCATGGTGATTTCTCTTCATGATTGTTAGAGAGCTTAGGTCTGAAGACGTTAAAATAGGAGATAATATTATTGCTTGTGGCATAGGAGATAAATTTCCACCTTTTTGAAAGGAATTTAAAAAAAACTATGCACCACAAACAAAAGGAATCTTCTTGAAACATTGATAATGATAATCCGCTGGGAAGAAGAAGCAAGGGGCCAACATGCTCTTTTAAAAACAGAAGAGATCAGTATCACAATGAAGGTAAATTTACTTATCTTGAATAATGCTACTCCTGAAACTCATAAAAATATTTATTTGTAACTAAGAAAAAAATATTCTAGAAAAATAATAGTATACCGCCCAAGAATAATAATGGTGAAAAATAACCAAACACAAAGTCAGCAAGTTCAAGAAAAGGGACCCTCGGCATGAATGAGCATATTGACTGATTTCGCAGATTGTAGAAACATTTTCCTAACCCTTATCCAAATGTTATGTAATTACCTTTTGTGGAGTAATTACCGACATAAACTTGGTTGAAAATATTGATGAATGGTGGGTTGATTCTGGTGCAAACCGTCATGTCTGTTATGACAAAGGTTGATTTAAAAATATACTCATTTTGAGGAGCCCAAAATCATTAAGCTTGGTGGTTCTCACACTACTCAAGTGCTTGGAAAGGGAGATGTCAAATTGCATTTTACTTCTCGAAGGGTATTAACTTTGAAATATGTACCTTATACTCCTTCTGTGAGAAAAAAAATTGATCTATAGTTTTCTTCTTAATAATGTTTTTGTGTGGAAGGGGTACGCATGTGAAAGGATGTTCAAATTGAATGTTGAAATGAGTAAAGTTTCTACTTCTGCTAGTATGCTTTCTTCCATCGCTTTTTTCCATGCTTGTTTGTGTCATATTAATGGTCGTTCTATTAGAATAATGAGTAGTTAACGATTAATTTTAATTATTAAAAATAATTTTGATAACTGTGAGGCTTGTAATAAATCTAAAATCACGAAAAGTCATATTTTTAAGTTGAAATAAAAACTGAATTGTTAGAATTAGTTCATACTGATATTTGTGAACTTGGTGAAATTCTTACTCGTGGAGGTAATAGATATTATATCACTTTCATTGATGATTTTTTGAAGTTTAGATATGTTTACTTGGTGAAAAATAAAACTGATACTTTTGAGAATTTTAAAACCTATCTCCATGGGGTTGAATAATAAAAAGAAATAGAAATGATAGAAGTCGTGAATATGAGTCAAATGAGTTTAATTATTTTGTTAAATCATTGAAAAAAATTTATGAAACTAATCATCCTTACACTCCTTCATCTAATGGAGTAGCGGAAATGAAAAATAAAACTTTGGTTGAATGACTTATGTCATGCTTATTTATTCACATGCATTTTTAAATTTTCGGGTTGAAGCTATTTTAATTGCTTCTTATGTGTTGAATAATGTGCCATATAAAAAGTATAAATTTACACCTTTTGATTTGTGGAAAGGTTACAAGACAAGCTTGGGATATCTAAGAGTTTGGGGTTGTCTAGCCTTTGTGAGGCTAATGGATCCCAAGATTACAAAGTTGGGTGAGAAAGTTACTATTTGTGTTTTTCTTGGTTATGTTTCAAATAGTACAACAACCTAAATCCAGTGATGTTATTTTTCATGAAAATAAATATCATTTTGATTATAAAAATAGTTTGAACAAAATATTTTCACTACCTAGTTCTTCCACTTCAACATTTAATAATAAAGAGTTTAATGATTTTGAGATAAGAAGAAGTGAAAGAGCTAGAGTACAAAATGATTTTGGTCATGATTTTTATCTCTTTAATATTGGAGATGACCTTCTCATTTTTAAAGAATTATTATATTCACGTGATTCTATTTTTAGGAAACTGGTTGTAAATGATGAAATGAAATCACTAATATTCTAATAAAACTTTGAAACTACTTTATTACCACTGGGTTGTAAAACTATTTATTGCAAATGGGTCTTAAGAAAAAAGTTGAAACCGGATGAATCTATTGAAAATTATGAGGCTAGATTAGTTGCAAAAGGCTTTAAACACCTAGAAGGCCTAAAAAATTTTGATATTTTTTCTCCGTAGCAAGGAATACATCCATAATACTTTTAATTGTTATGGATCCAATTTTGGATTTAAAGATTATTTAAATGGATGTAAAAAATCCTTTTCTAAATGAAGACCTGAATGAAGAAATTTATATAGATCAACCCGAGTCTTTTGTTGAAGAAGGATAAGAAGCCAAAGTGTGTAAACTTGCTAAATTCTTATATGGCCAGAAACTGGCACAAAAGCAATGGCATGAAGAGTTTGATTCATGCATGATTAAAATGACTTGAAAAAAAATGAGTGAGGTAAGTAGATATATCATATTTCTTAGAATAATTCGCAAGTGATTATTTGTCTATATGATGATATTTTGTTAATCTTTGTCTCTAACATGAGTGTTATTTGTGAAGCTAAAAATATTATTAAAAGTCATTTCGATATGAAATATCTTGTTGAGCCAAATTTTGGTCTTGGAATAAAAATAAGAAGATCATATAATGGAATTTTTCTTGAACAGTCACATTATTTTTAGAAAATTTTGAAATAATACAATTTTCTTGATTGCAGGTATGTTCCTAATCCTTTCGATTCAAATTTTAACTTATTTCCAATTGAAAATAAAAATGATGTAATATATCAAAACTAATATGATAGCATAATCGGATATTTGAGATATGTGACTGATTGCACTACGCTTGATATTGCATATGCAATATAAGCACTTGTTTTGTTTAGTAGCAAGACACATTGGCAATAACAAGAGTTATGAGATATCTAATTGGAACCAAAAATTTGGCTTGTGTTATTAAAAATATCAAATTGTACTTGAAGGCTTTTATGATGCAGATTTGAACATTTTATCAGGTGATTCCTATTCTACCACTGATTATCTCTCTGTAGCACCCTAAAACGAACTAGGTTGAACTAGACCCAAGCATGAGTATCATGAGGTTATAAAGTAATAAAATGTTTTATGATTTTTTCATTAGTCAGTGTATAAATTTCGGTGATTTTTTGAGGTCAACCGTCCATGACGTTCAGATTATGTGCCTTGGAATGTGCTTATGTGTCCTTATGTGTTTTAGCAACTTTCACGTGTTTGTTTTGGTTGAAATTTGTGGTGGGGGTTCCTAAGATATAGATTAAAATGTTTAGGGTTTCAATATCTGGGTACGAACCCATGTTGTACCCAGAAGGGGTCTTGGAGGATGACCAAAGATTTGGTAACCAAGCAGCCAAAACTAGGCAATCGCCGACTTCTCACTTACAGACAATCGCCAAGACGATGCCCCATCGCCTGGGGTCATAGCCCCACGCATAGTGTTGGTAGCTTATCCCTCATGAATCAGGTATCTGAAACAAACGGCACCCATCAGCACGGGCCGTCGTTCAATCGATGCCCTGTTGCTTGGGTCCTTCAATGGTGGTCTTGCAAAAGCAGCTGGACGGAGTGCCAAGGCTTGGGGTGTTTTGTAAATTTACCTCAAGTATTTTGTGAACCTTGGATGATACTTATAGGGTCTTTAGGGTAAATGAAGTTAGTTTTAAGTACTAGATAGACAAGACCCCTTATTTAAAATCTTAAAAAGGGGTTGGAGGGCTGGTTGTGGTCGATTTCTTCATCAAAATCTGTGTGTTCCTTCTCGTTGAGGTATGGTATTCATCCTTGAACTTCCTTTCATCAAAGGAGCAACTTCTAAAAGATTTCTAAAAGGGTTCAAACTTCAAACATATTTTTTCCTTGACTCTAATTATGGGTCCTTGCGTGAAAATGTTTTATTGATTTAGATGAGTTCTTTTTAGTGTTAAATGATGATTCTAACGTCAAAACCCTAATGTAACAATTTTTATACTTTTTATCAACTGTTAGATTATGAAATTAGTTTAATGAGCATGATTAGAAAATGTTAGGGTTATGTTTTGTATATGGTTGTATTGTGTTTTAGGTACTGCCCTAAGGGCTATTTGTATGATAAATTGTTGGAGAAATTGAGAATAGGTGGTGAAACCTTTGATGAATGGTAATTTTTTTATAATGAATAGTTCTTTTTGTGAATTTCTCTTGAGTTATACGGTCCACCATTGATGGCGGTGTTTACTTGAAATGTATGAATGTGTATTTACATATAAATTTTGAGAATGAACATGATGGCATAATATGTCAAGTAATATGACAATGATGGTGTTTTGGTTGATGTTTTTTATGAAGCTTGTTAGGTATGATTTGTAGAGACTATGACTAAGTGAAGTACATATCTATTTGAAGTGTGCTAGAAAATTTGTCTAAGACAAGTGTATGTTTATGTGAAGTATGCTAGTGTGTGTAATATGATTAATGAAGATGTAAGCATGTTTTAGATGTCAATGCGCCACGACCCCCATGCACCCCCTAAAAGTTAGGGAGAACCCTTGGTTCATGACAGGGCATACTTGACCCTTTGGGAATTGTACAAGCCCTTTATCTATCATTCATTACATAAGACATGAAAAGTAATGAGGAATTAATACTTTTAACGACATTTAATATAAAAAGGAATTCTTTTATAAATACTAAGAATGTCTTATCGTCACAAGGCATCTTAAAGACACGACATAAAAATCATAGGGGCACGAACCCTTACATTTGAAAGAATGACATAATAAGAACCAATACAAAACAAAAAGAAGTAAGAACTATTTCCTAGAATATATGAGGACATCTTTCCCAAGCCTTGCCTTCTAAACTTTAACCTTGCTTCCAAACCTATACTTATAGAGTATATAAAAGTATGGGGTTAGTATAAATTATGTATTAACTAAGTATGACATATGCAAAAACATGAAAAAAGGGACATTTTAATATAAATACAATTTCATGCCATTTAAGGAAAACGTTCAAGAATATGGAAGTAAAGAAACATAAGGAATATCATTTAACACTTCGAGAGGGATTTCCATAATTTTAACAAAAAGAGACACGTTACAGTAAGCGTATCAAAATTTACAGTAAACTCTTGAAAAGTTATAGTGAACTACCCCTATTCCGAAACATAAACTTCCAAGGCCAACCAAAGAGGAACGAACTCATTTACATAGGAGTTTCCCTAACTAACGTTATCCTATGACTCACCAAGGTAAGACATGACAGAAGAGCACATATACCCTCTTCAATACACACCAAAGTTATCCTCAAGACTACCCCTTTTAGGCTTACTCACCTCGGGATAACAAGCCCCACGCAATGACAAGACATTAGATGATTAATCAAGCAACACACCAGGGTATCCCTTTCGGAATTCCTAAATAGTACAATGAATAGTTAGCATCCCATACCACAACCTACCCTAAGTAGTAAAATCTATTAGAAATCTTAGCACCAACACTAACCTTTCGGAAGGTCTACTTAGTGAAATCGATAGATAGCGTCCCATGCCACCCCCTCCTCTAAGTAGTACGTTCTTTCAGGAGACTTTAGTTCATTGAGTTCATATAATGTTCACCAAGACTCCCCTTTCGGAATACCTATTTCACGACCCGAAAGCACCCCGTAGAAGCTAGAGAGAACCCTTTGGTCGTAACAAGGCGTACTTTATATTTTGTGGTCTTATACAAGCTCTTTTACTATCATTTATTACATAAGACATGAAAAGTTTTGTAGAATTAAAACTTTTGAAGACATTTGATATAAAAATGAATTCTTTTATAAATACTTATCTCATCGTCAGAAGCCAACTTAAAATACACGACATAATTAACTTAGGGAGACGGCCCTTTATATTTGAGGAAATACATATTAAGTCTTAACATAAAGAAACTAAAAGATAAGAATTATGACCTCGGATATATGAGGACACCCTTTGTCTTGACAAGAATTTTCCCAAGCTTCGCCTTCTAGACTTCAACCTTGCTTCCAGAAACCTATACTTATAGAGTATAGAAAGTATGGGGTTAGTACAAAATATTGTACTAACTATGACATATGCAAAAACATGCAAAAACGGATATTTTAGTAAAAACACATTATCATGTTAATTAATTAAAACATTCGTGAATATAAAAGTAAAAAATAACGAGAATAATTATTTAACACTTAGAGAAGAATTTCCATAATTTTAGAAAGAGAAAGCATTTTTATAGTAAATTTCCAATTTTTACTGTGAACTATTTAGAACATTACAGTGAACCATTTGACTCCAAAAACAGTGAACTTCGAAGGTATTGCAAATGACGAAGTGAACTCATTTCCGTAGGACTTTCCCAACAAAGGTTATCCTAAGACTCACCAAGGTAAGACATGAAGGAAGTATGCATATGCCTCCTTCAATGTACACCAAATTGATCCTCAAGACTACCTTATTTCGGCGTACTTACCTCGGGAGAATAAGCCCCCACTCCATGAAAAGACATTAGAAGAACACTTAAGAACACACCAAAGTCTTCCCTTTCGAAATGCCCACTTAGCGCAATGAGTAGATGGCGTTCCATACCACCACCTACCCTAAGTAATGCACTCTTTTAGAAGGTTTGGCACCAATACTTCCCTTTCATAAGGTCCTACTTAGTGCAATGGATAGATAGTGTCCCACACCACCACCTACCCTAAGTAGTACGTCCATTTAGAAGACTTAGTTCATTCAATTTAGGTAAGACACACCAAGACTCTCCTTTCGGAATGCCTACCCAGTATAATGAATAAATAGAGTCTCATTCATTGCCTACCCTGAGTAGCACACTTTTTTAGAATACTTAGTACTTTCATTACTTTTCTGTTAGTTAGATTTACCGACATAGACCATGAGATCCATACATGGAATCTCGATATTAACCCCTATCGGATGAGGGATCCTCACTTACCTAGAGTAAGGTCATTCTTTTTAGCTTTTTCATGGCTTTCCCAATAGCTACACCTATGTGGGCGCATAGTTAAGGGATAAGGAGATTGCTACTAAGTAACTCATTCTCTACAAACGAGGAGTACTCATCTCAAGATGTATATTGGAATACAACATCTTAACTCATGAAGTGTAATACACCTCTCCTTCATATCCTCTAGGTGCTAGGCATAAGTCCCCACAGATTCTCAACATTATATACTATAGGTTAAGGATAACTAGTGAACGCCACATCTCAACTCACAAAGGGAATTTAGTCTCCAACCTATCTTAGAAATTTCATTAGGAAATGTGAGGTTGCTACTAAACACTTCATCTCAACTCACGAAGAGTGTTCACTCATAAACTCCCCTTTTTGACTGAACTTAGCTTCATTCGTTCATTTAAGTGCGAATGTGTGTACATGTGAGCACACCTTGAACATAAGAATCATTTAATCTACATTTTATTCTATACATGATTAGACCTTCTTTCATCACATCACACACTTCAACATGCTTCACATAATCATATAGGTCATTTAGACATAACCCTTAGCATACTTTTCAAAACAAGCTTCATAAAAACAGATTAACAAGAATAACTTAATTTCCATCTTTATTCACATAATATAAATTCATAGCCTCATTAAAAATGCACAAGTAACTACACATTCATACAATTCAAGTAAACACCGCCACCAAGAAGGTGGACCATACCACTCAAGAGTATTTCATAATTTAAGTTAAATAACACAACAAACTTACCCTTTAATCCAAGATTTCATCACCTGTAACATTTTACTAAATAATTAATCATAAATTATCTCTTATGGAAGTATCTAAACCTCAATAACAACATAAATACCTCAAATCTCAATGACTACAAAATTAAGCTCATTTATTCCATTTCTTAAGCCAACATTTGATGAAAAGCTTTAAAACTTAAAATAATTAGCTCACATTAGAAAATCATTTTTAAGTAATTAAAAACATTTTCAAGCAATACCCATATTTAGAATTGAAGATAAAGAAGCTAGGGTTGAAATCCATTTTTGAAATTCCATTAGAAGGAACTCCTTGAATGGAAGCGAGTTCAAGGATTGATATCATAACTTATATAAGATAATCCCAAATATTTTGATGAAGAACTTTACCAACAACATCCCTCGTAGCTCTTCTTGACTTCTAGCTTCCAAAGAGACTTGAGAGAGAGTTCTAAGGGAGAGGGAATTTTTGGTTTCAGGAAATGAGGTCTAAAATTAGCTATTAAGGTTTCAAACACTTTATATACCTAATAAACCCTAAAATAAACTTCCATAATTCATAAAATATTTGGGGAGAATTTACCAAACACCCCAAGCCTAGGCATCCCCTTAACATTTTTTGCAGGTTTCACAGACGAGACCTAACCTATGGACCATTTGTCAATCAACGGATCGTTGTTGGGGTCTCATAGGTTGATAGCCATATCCATTTAGAGCATGTCTAACTCACCTTGTAGGTCGAATCGACGAGGAAAGTCAAAGGGCCGTTGGTTTAACCATAGGCCGTCGATTGCCCTCGTTGGTGGACACTGCTATGGCAGTTTGAGTCATTCTTTTGGGCCCTTCACTCGGGCCCCTTGTGGGTCCTAGGTGGGGTCGTACCCAGACGTTATTCCCCTAAAATAATTCTTCTAGGTCTTAGGAAAATAGATAACCAATTTTGATTAAAATGAACACGTAAAACTCACTCAAACACACAAAGACACACAAGCACTCCCTAAACACACTTTGCGAACGTCCTAGTCGTTCTTGGCCATTGGACCTCCAAACTTAACCAAACTTCACACACTGCCTAAGTACACTAATGTAACTTATTTTAACTTAAAATTAACTCAAGAAACATTCATGGGGCTCTAGTTAACCTTAGTTCGTTTTAGGGTGTTATATTCTCCCCCACTTAGAGTAATATTCATCCTCGAATGACACTCTAAATTCAAGAACAACACGGAGTCACTTAGCATCACATAACACTTTTCATTAAAGGATCACATATAATAGTCAAGGAACCATATAATAAGAAACACAAGCACTTTGTAACAACTTTCACATTTCAGAATCATCTTTTATCCTTCACTTATGGAGGAACTACCTTCTCCAACATTAAACATTCTCATATACAACAGTTTTGCACACATTGAAAATTCAATCAAAGCCAAGACAAATTTTCTCAAAATTCAAAAATCTTATAGTGAATCATCACTATAACACTGTTAAGCATGCTTGAAATTTCACAATTTTATTGTTTCAGCAATTCATCATGAAGGCATGATCATATGAAGTATACAACCGTATAAATCATATTATAACAAATTGACACAATAACTCATGAAAAATGAAATTTTCTCAAAAAAATTGGACTCCTTTACTGTGAACTCAAAACTTCATTGTGTCACATGGTTAAAATTTCAATAATGCACCTTTCAATCAACTTTAACAAGAAGGCATGACAATATGAGAGACAAGACTATACTAACTTACTCCAAAGAGACTTGGCAAGTTACACTAAGTGCAATGTGAGAGTACCATCCCCTACTACCTGTCCCACTTAGTGACCTTTGAGGATTCGCTTGGACCAAGTACACTATATACAATTCTACTTAACATTCATTATGCAAAACATAGACATAACTTGCTCCCTTATCATTATACCTTAAGTTATCTAAATTCTTATGAAACACAAGATAACTCATAATATCATGCAAGACTCTTAATCATTACCAAAATACTATGTATTTTATCTCCAGCTTTAATAAGAACAAAAAGGAAAGATGAGGATATCTACTACCTTTCTACTAGACTCATTCTCCCCCACATAGGTTAAATTTATCTTCAAGGCCTCATACTTCAAATTCCCACTATGCTTCACACAAGATAGGAACTCATACTTCTCTTTACTCATGATCAACAAGACTAAACATCAACTCTACTATTCAAGCACAACACTTCCCTCTTAGGATTCAAGCCTCGAAAAACTCTTTTAAACACAAACTCATTCAACTCTTAGCGACCACTTAACTGAATCTCATGGAATAACATGAACTTACTATGTATTCATACCACATTTCCACCTTAGTGTAAGCCTATACCACAACTTCAACCAAATTACAAGAACAACTGTGAAACATTAGCCACACAAAATGGTTGCCCTGAACTCCTAGAAAATATTCGTATTCTCTCAACATCCCTCAGATTTAGACCTAAAATCACGTCTACGATCATTAAACATAATCACAACATAACTCATTTCCCTCTCAAACACACTTTATTCAATAGTTATAACCCTTACCATTCTTAGAACTACATCACCATAAATTTTCTCATCACAATACTTCAAACCTCATAAATCACACATAGCCATAAATGTCTTCACATCAAAATTTTCAAAGCTTACCTTTAAATCTACTCTTCTAGCCACAAAACCATCATAACATCAAAACTTGTCTTTTCTCTCCCTCAAACATAAAAACATCTCCATTTTAAGCAATCACATCTAGAAGACCATCGGACAAGGGAATATAAGAGAGAGAGAGAGGGGCCTTATGAAGTTAAGTTCTATGGCACAATTCAAGAGTAATGAAGAAAGTGAAACTCTATCATCCTATAGCCTCTTGTCCATGGATGTGTCAAGACTCACACCAATGACAAAGATACTAGCAGACGTGGCTTGTGATACTTTTAGACCCTAAACTGTTTCCCATAACCTTATGCTATGATACAAAGTATGTCACAACCCAAAAGCACCCCTTAAAAGCTAGGGAGAACCCTTGGGTCGTAATAACGCATTTTTGACCCTTTGGGGTCTTGTACAAGCCCTTTAACTATAGTTGCAGAATTAAACTTTTTCAATACATTTGATATAAAGAGGAACTATTTTATAAATACTTAGGAAATCTCATTATAACACGACAAAATAAAGACACGACATAATTAACTTAGGGACAGAGCCCCTTTACATTTAAAGAAATACATACTAAGTCTTAACATAAAGACATTTAGAAGATAGGAACTATGCCCTGGGATATATGAGGACACACTTTGTCTTGAGAGGAACTTTCCCAATCTTTGCCTTCTAGACTTCAACATTTATTTCAAAAACCTATACTTATAGACTATAAAAAGTATGGGGTTAGTACAAAACAATGTACTAAGTATGGCATATGCAAAACACATGCAAAAAAGGACATTTTAGTAAAACCACATTTTCATGCAAATTAAGTAAAACATTCGTGAATATTGAAGTAAAACCTCATAAGAATCATAATTTTACACTTCGAGAAGAATTTCCATAATTTTAGCAAGAGAAAGCATTTTTACAGTAACTTTCCAATTTTTACAGTGAACCATTTGACTCCAAAAATTGTGAACTTCCAAGGTATTGGCAATGAGGAAGTAAACTCATTTCCGTAAGACTTCCCTAACAAGTTTATCTTAAGACTCACGAAGGTAAGACATGACAGAAGTCCGCATATGCCTCCTTCAATGCACACTAAAATGATCCTCAAGACTACCATTTTTTGGCTTAATCACCTAGGGAGAATAAGCCCCCACTCAATAACAACACATTAGAAGAACACTCAATAACACAAAAAAGTCTTCCCTTTCAGAACGCCTTCATAGTGCAATGAGTAGATAGTGTCCCATACCACCACCTACCCTAAGTAGTACACTCGTTTAGAAGGTTTGGCACCTAGACTTCCCTTTAGGAAGGTTCTACTTAGTGCAATGGATGGATAGCGCGTCCCATACCACCACCTACCCTAAGTAGTACGTTCTTTTAGAAGTCTTAATTCCATTAATTTCACGTAAGACACACCAAGACTCCCCTTTCGGAATGCCTGCCTAGTGCCATGGATAAATAGCGTCCCATTTCACTACCTACCCTAAGTAGCACACTCTTTTAGAAGACTTAGTACATTCATTACTTTTGTGGGAGTTAGCTTAACCGACATAGATCATGCAAGCTAGACATAGAATCCTAATATTAACCCCGATCGAATAAGGGATCCTCATTTGCCTAGAGGAAGGTCATACAATTTAGCTTTTAAATGCCTTCCCAAATAGCTACAGCTATGCTGGAGCATAGTTTAGGGAGAAGGATATTGCTACTAAGTAACTCATTCTCTACTAACGAGGAGTACTCATCACAAGAGATACAATGGAATATAATATCTCAACTCACAAAGTGTAACCACCTCTTCTTCATATCCTCTCGGTGTTGGCGTAACTCCGCACGGATTCTCAACATTTTATACAATAGGTTAAGGATAACTAATGAACACCACATCTCATCTCAAGAAGGGTATTCATCCTTTTACCTATTTTGGAAAAGTCTTGGAAGATAATGAGGTTGCTACTATAAATTTCATCTCAACTCATGCAGATTGTTCACCCTAAAACATCCCTTTTGAGTTAACTTAGCTTCATTCATTCGTTCAAGTGTGTGTGTGTGTGTGTACATGTGAGCACACCTTACACATAAGCATCATTTAATTTACATTAACCTCTATACATACTTTAGACCTTCATTCATCACATCACACACTTTACATGTTTCACATAATCATATAATCCACTTAGGCATACCCTTTAGCCTACTTCACATAATAACTTCATAAAGCACATTTAATCAAGAATAGCATCATTATCATCTTACTTAACATAACAAGCCTTCATGACCTTATTCACAATAAACAAGTAACTTCACATTCATACAATTCAAGTAAACACCGCCATCAACAAGGTGGGTCATACAACTCAAGAGAATTTTGAAATTAAAGGTAAAAAACATAAACATCTTACCCTTTTATCCAATCTTCCTACACCTATAACATTAGTCAAAGATTCATCACAAATTAGATATTAGAGTCATATCTAAATATAAATAACCGCACAAGTAAGGCAAAGCTCAATGACTACAAAACCAAGCTCATTTAACCCATTTCGTAAGACATAATTTTATAAAAATATTTAACATGATTGCATTGAAGTTTTAGCATTAAAATCACCAACTAATATTAGAAACATCATTTTTGAATAATTAGAAATGTTTTCATTTAAGACCCAAATTTAGAGTTAAAGATAGAATTAGTTAGGGTTGAAAACTTTTTTAAAAAATTCATTAGAAGGGACTCCTTGAATGGAAGAGAATTCAAGGATGACTTACATAACTCAATTAGAATAAAACACACTAATTTTTATGAATAAATAAGTCCAAAGAATCTCTCCTAGTTCTCCTTGAGTCTTAGCTACAATGGTGACTTTGAGAGAGTTTGTTTTTAGAGAGAGAGTTTCAATATTTAAGTGAGCGGACTTATCTAGGTATAGGACTAAAAACCAATTTAATATACCTTACAAAAACATATGGCCCCAGGGTCATAAAATACTTGTGGTGAATTTACAAAGTACCCCAAGTGAAGACAGTAGACGTGATAGCTTTTGCAGGCCATCATCGATGCCTCAATAACGGACAGTCAATGCTTCGATGTCCCGTTGATGAGGGCTCATGGTTTGTATTTGCAAATCCCAAACCTGCAGGCTTTCATGTCCAAACGATGGACCAGGTCGACGAGCTGACGTCTGCTCAACTGGCTGTCGACAGGCTCATCGATTGACAATGTGTTTGACAGTTTCTTATATTTGGGGTCCTATTCTAGGGCCCCTCGTGGGTCCTAGATGGAGTTTTACCCAGACAATAAACCCCTATACTAAGTCATCTATGTGTTACGAACATCCCACATAAATTTGCATTAAAAAGAACATGCAAAACTCAATGAAATCCATCAAGACACACAAATACTTTTTAAGACAAACTTTGCGAATGTCATGGACGTTCTCGGACCTTTGACTTCCAAAAATAAAAAACATGAAAAACTGCCTAAGGACTCTAATATAACTCATTTTAAACACAAAATTAACTCAAGAAACAATCACGAAGCTCTATCTCACCTTAGTTCATTTTAGTGTTACGTTCTCCCTCACTTGAAACAACATTCGTCATTGAATGACACTAAGAACTTCAAGAAAATAGAGGAATTACTTATAAACACATAACACATTACAATAATGATCAAAAAATCATATCCAAGGCACCAACTAACAAGGAGCACAATTTTACAATATAACACACTTTGCAACATAAGCAACTTTTGCATCAACTTCACAATTTAAAAACTCACCCTTATCCTTCTTTTAGGGAGGAACTACCTTGTCCAAAATTAAACATTCTATATACAACACTTTTACACATATTTTTACAACAATATAAAAAATAATTTTTTTTTCAATAAATGAAGATTTTCACATAAGCATCACTGTAGCACAGACAACTTTGCAAAACTTTACACATTCAATCTCACTTTCATTTATTCACTTATGGAGGAACTACATTATCCAACATTTTTCATGCTTATAAAAATTATTTCTAATCACATTGAAACCATTGTTCCTGGAAAATGCAATTTTCTGAAAATTTGGACTTCTTTATAGTGAACTCAAAACTTCACTATGTCACTTTCTTAAAAACTCTATTATGCACCTTTCAAGTAACCTTACCAAAATTGAAATATAATATGAGATACAATAGAATACTAACATAGTGCAAAGAGACTTCGTAAGTTACACTTAGTATAATGTTAGAGCAGCATCCCATACTAACATTCCCACTTTGCAACACTTCGAAAATTCAAGAGGTAGACACCTAACATGAGAGATAACATAAGTGTCATAAGGTCTAGACACTTTTTTAAGACCTATTTTAATTTTTACAAGTCATTTATGAAGTCTACAAACCAAAATGTCTAAGAACGTCCATGACGTCCAGAAACTAGTTTGAGGAGGTACTAAAGTGCGTAAGCCTATTTAACTATCTTTTAGTAGTGGAAAAATGGTGAAAATTGGTGGAAGTGCTTATAACATGTGTTTAAGTTAATTCATGGTCAAAACGTCTGGGTACGACTCCCCAAAGACCAACCAAGGGCCCTTGAGAAGGACCCTTGCAAGTGGAGTCAAACACTGCCCGTGCAATGTGCACCCACGAGAGCGCACCGACGATCTATGTGTGGATCGATCGGGCGTCTTTACCAATCTTTGATCAACAGTTATACATTTACTATAAGGGATCTAATTTCATAGTCTCTGATAAGAACGATGGATGTATAACATGGAAGGGCACAATGACCGTCGACTCACAAACCGTCGATCGGGGTTTCGTCTGTGAGGGTCCATTTTCATCTTCATGTGCCCCCACCAATACATTTCTTTCAAGTCATGATACGTATTAGTTGACCCCAGATGAATAGAGTATCTTAAATTATGTGCTTCCATAATGATCTTCTTTCTTAGTTCACCTATATTAGGTACACACAATCTGTTTTGACATCGAAGTACTCCGTCTTTCGTAAGCTCAAATGCCTTTGTCATAAGTACATTCTCTGTAAGTCACAAAATAGTTCAATTAGTGTACTGCTTCTCTTGACTTCCACTACTAATCAGGATTATGCTGCATTTTTCATAATAACCCCTTCGTCTTAAGACTCAAGAAGGCGAACGCCAAAGTTCACTAGTTGGCACAGATCTTTAGTCATTCCTTGTCTTTCCACAGACTTCTGATAAGTGCTTGCAATTATTTTACGACTTAAAGCATCAACTACTACATTAGCTTTACCAGGATGATATAAGATATCAATGTCATAATCTTTTAATAGCTCCAGCCACTTTCGCTGCCTCAGATTTAATTCCTTTTAATTAAAGATATATTGAAAGATTTTGTGATAAGTGTATATATCAACATAAATTCCATACAAGTAGTGGCGCCATATCTTCAATGAAACGACAACTGCTGGTAGCTCTAGATCATGGGTCGGATAATATTTCTCATGTGGTCACATCTGCCTTGAGCCATAAGCTATAACATTTCCATGCTACATTAATACACAACCTAATTCCACACACGAAGCATTAAATTACACTACATAGCCTTTTCTACCTTCTGGAAGTACCAACACAGGTGTAGAAGTTAATTTACTCATCATCTCTTGAAGCTTCTTTCACACTCATTGCTCCACTGAAACTTTGTTTCTTTGAGTGTTAGCTTCGTTAAGGGTGCTGCCATGGAAGAGAATCCTTCAATAGACCTTCTGTAATAACCTGTCAATCTATGAAAACTATGAATCTCCATAAGTGTTGTTGGTTTTGGCCAGTTTTTCACGACTTCTATTTTCTTGTTATCAACCCTTATTCCTTCCTCGGATACAATATGACCTAGGAATGCCACAGATTTTTACAAGAACTCACATTTAGAGAACTTTTCATACAATTTACGATCACAGAGAATTCGTAAAACCTGCCGCAACTGATTAGCATGATCCTCTTCTTATCTTGTAAACACCAAAATTTAATTTATGAGCACTATCACGAACTCATCTAAAAATGTCTTGAACACCCTATTCATCAAATCCATAAAAGTTGCTGGTGCATTTGTTTGCACGAATGACATGACTAAGAACTCAAAATGACCATAGTGTGTTCAGAAAGCTTTCTTGGATATATCTTTTTCCTTGACCCTCACTTGGTGATAAATTGGCCTCAGGTCTATCATCGAAAAACACCTGGCACCTTGTAATTGATAAAACAAATCATTAATTCTAGGGAGGAGATATTTATTCTTAATCATTACCTTATTCAATTATCGGTAGTCAATACACATTCCTAAGGAGTTATCCTTTTAGCGTACAAATAAAACTGGTGCTCTCCATGGGGACATACTAGGCCTTATGAATCCTTTATCTAATAAGTCTTTTAATTGCTTCTTCATCTCTCGTAATTCTGCCGAAGCCATTCTATACGGAGGAATTGAGATAGGTTGAGCATCTGGAAACATATCAATACTGAACTTTACTTCTCGTTCTAGAAGTAAACCTTGAAGATCTTCAGGAAACACATCTAGAAATTTATTTACCATCGGAATGGATTGAATGGTTGGTGGCTCCATATCTATATTTTTCACTGTAACAAGATGGCATATGTATCCTTTAGTAATCATCTTCTTCACCTTAAGATAATAAATAAATTTACTTCATGGCACCCCAATATTACCTTTCAATTCGAGGACTACCACTTTTGGAAACTGGAAATGCACTATCTTAGTTAGGTAATCTACGGTGGCATAATAAGAAGCTAACCAATCCATACCCATTATAACATCAAAATCTACCATTCCTATCTTCACAAGGTTAGTCAATATATCACGACCATAAATTGTTACAATGCAATTACGATAAACCATTCTAGTTGTAATAGACTCACTAATTGGGGTAGATACTTCAAATGACTTCACTAATAATTCTGGTGTTCGTTTGAACTTTCCACCAATCAATATTGTAACATATGATAGTGTAGACCCGGATCAATTAATGCATATACAATATGTGAAAGGAATGACAATGTACATGTAACCACATTCGGCGAGGCTTCTTAATTTTGTCGATCCCATAGTGCATATGTGCGATTCTGACCTCCACTAGAACTAGTTGCTCACCTAGATCCTCTACCACGAACTGAGGAATATGTAGTCCCTTATCAAAAGGGGTTGATAAGGTAAACGCAACAACAGAACTAGTTGGTTGTGCAACGCCACCCACTCCCATATGAGGACAGTTTCTCATCATAGGCCCTGGTGTGCCATACAAGAAACAAACATCCGTCCCAAACCTGCATGCACCTAAAAGATTCCTCCCATAGTGTTTACAAGGATCTCATGGAGGCCTTGATTTTCTCGTACATCCCTGCTCTTGATGACTCGTTATTTATGAGCCTTGGCTTCAACTTCTTTTCCCAAACTTATTGCCCCTAAACATTTGGAATCGTGGTGGAGCACTAGCTATGGAGTAGAAAGATGACGACGTAGGTGGTTTATTAGAGAACCAAGGCCTAAATTAACCTTGGGATGGTGTAAACTGCCCCATGGATCTGTTCCTCTTAGAATTTCCTGTTTCCAACTCTTGTGTCCTTCTTCTTTGCCTTTGATCCTCCAACTTTTGTGCAAAAACCAGCATCTTTCCTATATCCATGTCCTTATTCAAAAATGCATTTTTACTGTCTCTAAGTAGATATGAATCTAATATATCCACTAATCGATGAACTCTATACTCCATAGTACCTACTACATTAAGAACATACCTGGCCAAGGTATTAAATTCAAGATTATACTATCTCACACTCACATTTCCTTGGTGTAGAATTAAGAACTGATCCACACAGTACTCTCGGATTTCCAATGCCAAAAATGATCAAGGATTGCCTTTTTGAACTCTTTCCACGTAGCTAATGCATTTGTTTCCCTAGATTGCTTCCAAGCTTCATACCACAATATAGCCAAACCCTTTCATTTGTATGGAACTAGCTCAAGTGCTTCTTTACCACTTACATGCATAATATCCAAACTGTGTTTCATTTGATCTATAAAGTCTTGGCGATCTTAATTAGGATTTGACCCGGTAAATGATGGAGGGTCCAATTTATGCAAATCATGTATCTGTGTTCCAGCTTATCTATCTAAAGCACTAGTACTCTGATTCAGGTTGTTCTACTTGGAAACGGAAGAACTTGCACACGTTCCATGTAGGCACATGGTTAACGAATATGAAGGAATTATTTTGCACTCTAGTCTCTTTATTCACTAGAGATACTTACCTTACCATACTCACTCAGTGCTAGCCTTTGTACTCATAGAATAATTGACATTAAAGGTTAATATAAAAGGTTTCATATCTTATTCATAACCCAATGACATTTACCCTACGAAAGATGTCCCCTAGGGCTACCTACGATGGTGACAAAGATAGCTCATAATGAATTTTCTAAGGATGATATGATGTCGTTCCAGCAAACCAAGCCTAAGTCCATCATTCATTACAATAAGGATATTGTTATGGCTTTCGACTTCAAGGTTCATAACTTTACCACTAGGTTCAAGGTTCCACATAAAAGACCCTCTTAGCATTATTCAAGCTCACATATCATTCATACATTCAAGACAAAGAGGGTTTATCATCCTAAGTCAAGAAACCTTATATTCACATTCATACATGTAACCAGTAAGGGACACAAGTCTAACAAAACAATGCACAACATAATCACATATAACATATTACATATTATTCTAGAACCACATAAGATCAACTAAGCATACTTACTAGTCATCCTATACACTACTATAATACTCAATAAATCTAGGTCAATTCAATATAGATTTATCAATCTTATCCAACCTATGCATCAATTGAATACAATTAATACAATATTCAATAGTAATACAAAAAAATACACTAGAATTCATAAGCATTAAACAATATCACTTAACCTATAAAGTAATCATAAACCAGGGTTCATCATTTACATAAGTTCATAGTGTAATTGAGTTAAAATAAACTAATTAAAACAATTCAATCAATAATCAATTATTTAAAACCTTTATTGCAAGAAACCCATGCATAGATTTCAATTTAGAAAACTTATCTTTAGTGAAGTCTTTGAAAATCACTTTGAAGATTGCATCTGTGAAAAAAAGAGGTCCAAGGATGAAAAATCATACCTCACTGATGTTAATACACAAATTTTATAAAGAATCACCACTAAAATCTCCAATCCAAGCTCTTCCGTGAGTTTTGGCTTCAATGTAGTTCTATAGAATTTAAAAGATATTTTGGGTTTTGATTTTGAAGAATGAGTTAATCTAGGTATTTAGGACTGATAAACCCACATAAAATACCTAAAATACTTCTAAGTAACCGCCCTTTCTATTATTTTGACAATGGGTGAATTTACGAATTCACCCTTGGAACTGCAGTGAACAGATGAGGAAACGCAGCTCACAGACGACTTGCCTAACGACGGGGCGTCAGTCCACAAATGGATCGTCCTGTCCTGCTTCAATGAGTTCATAGACTAGAAATTTATATATTTATATCCCTAGTCGAATTATTGACCCACTCCTTCCATCGACGGGGCGTCGACTGGCCAACGAGCCATCCTTTTCCTAAGTCGATTGGGCTGGTCCACTACAAACTTTTGCTAAAAAATAGTTCCTTCCTCTAGAACCCTTTTTTGGTCCTTGGGGATATTTTCCCAGACTTTTACAACCATAATATTCTTGTATCTATCAATTTCATCCAAAAGAAACACATAAAACTCAACGAAACATGCCAAGACACAAAAGGTCATTTCAAGGCAAAACTTTCGAACGTCATAGACGTTCTTGGACGTTTGACCTCCAAACCTTATAAAACTCACAAAACTTGCTATAACCCTATAGTTAGTCATATAAGGACCTCAGAAGCTCATGAAACACACATAAAGTTACATAACAACACATGAAGCACATAGGTGACTTAATCGTTGAAGGTCTTCGTCGTCAAATGTCTTAGTCTTCCCTCGACGTTTCACTTTCAAAAATTGTTAAATACTATAGAAAATTCCTCAATACCATATTACAAACAATTTTAGGACCTTCAGCACTCATGATAACCATTCTAGTCTCTAGTTTCACCTAAGTCATCTAGGGGTATTACAATCTCCCCCACTTGGACAACATTCGTCCTCGAATGACACTTGTCACTCTTATAACACTTCCAATAATAGAGAATCAACTAGAAGCTCATGACCATACCACATAACACATTATACAAAGCACAATCAAGGAGAAGCATCAATTTCACATAATTAAGAGAATCATAACACAACATGAAGTTAGAAACAATTCTATAACTCATTATGCCATAAAAACTAACATCCTTCATACCAAATAGCAAAAACACATTTTATATTCATTATTATTCTCATATAAATCTGTTCTAACTACGTTACAATAAATTTCAACTAAAGAATAAATTAGTCAATTTCTCAAAAATATTAAAGTGAGCAGGCAACCTTTATAGTGAATTTTTTCAAATTTTTCCAAAATTATGTATATTGTTTTATCTCTTCAATTTGAAAAATAAATTCAATTAGGACCCACAGCTGTGGATTTCGAAGGAGGACTAACTCCTTCCCTTTAAAAGAACCTTAACCATTATCTAGATTCTAATGGTATCATAGATAACTTTAATTGGTTTCCTAGATTTCCTAAAGTTAGATAGCAACTCATTTAAACTCGCTTATTCGTTAAATTCTTTTAAAATTGAGTCATTTGATCATTTTTTGAGTCACCACAACGTTTCACCCTATTTGAATTAGTAGAGATGTAAATAATTAGTATCTCTTAATAACAAATCTACCAAGTATCCCTTATTACCCATCTTGGCCACACACGTTACTTTTACATAATTATAAATGAAACACATGCATCATGAGCCACATTTGAATATAGAGATATTTTCACCACAACTCTTATCCGTAGAACATATATATTCTTATTTCATAACTACAAAGAGCCACCGAAAACACCCTTCTAAGCCTACTAGTGCAATATACAAGTGCTGTCTCATACCCCCACAACTACTTAGTAAACATATTAGGATATCATACACTAATTCATACTGATTTTAGTACTTTATTATATTTGGGTAGATCAATCATAACCGACATAGATCATGAGAGCTTACATGAAATACAGTGTCATAAAGCCCCACACCGAAAAGAGGTGTTCTAATTGCCAAGATAGAACCTACATACTAGATAATATGTGTATCAACTAAAAAAGTCCTACAGTGGCATGTTGTAAAGGGATAGGGAGATTGATCCTAGAAAATATACCTATTGCATTAATGGAGGAGTCCCCATCTCATGAATATCTCTAGGATGACCCAGCCTCTTGCATTAACCCAAGGGTCTTTTCCTCATTAGTCATATCCTCTCGGTGCTTGGTATACTTTACCAAGTTACTACAATTTAGTATTTTTAATTGTATCTACGTGTGTGAAGAAGCATTCCGTATTCACTTTGATACAATTCAACATAAAGCTCTTAGATTCATTAGGTGAGAATACACTTTCATCCTAGAGTCAACATACACATGTGAGTAGAACTTTCACAATATAATCATTGTGTTTCAATGAGAACTATACTTTCTATAAGCACAAGAGATTAACTTCACTGTACATAATTTTTACTACACAATAGGTAAGTTTCAAGAGAGTGGAAACCATCCCACATTACCTTATTTTCATCCTTTCATAAGCTATGTACCTTGTAATAAAAGTCAAAGTCCATATATAATATTCTTGTAGGTATATATATATATATATATATATATATATATATATATATATTATATATATATACACACACACAAACACACACACACACACAGATATATATATATATACATACATATATATATATATATATATATATATATATATATATATATATATATATATATATATATATATACACACACACCACACACACACACACACACCACACACACACACACATATATATATATATATAATATATATATATATATATATATATATATATATATATATATAATATATATATATATACACACACACACACACACCACACACACACACACACAACACACATATATATATATATATATATATATATAAAATCCTAGAATTTAGCCCCTTTTCAAGGTTAAGAATCAAGTATCATAATTACCCCCATATACATCACAATAGTGTGTGTGTGTGTATATATATATATATAATATAATCCTAAAATTTAGCCCCTTTTCAAGGTTAAGAATCAAGTATCTTAATTACCCCCATATACATCATAATAGGCATGAAACATGATTCTATGACTAGATAATATTAATTACAATACATCATGTTCATGTATACTAAATTCATCCGTTAACATTCATGAAATTAAGTCATAGTGTCCATATAGGTTCTTGGGAGATTTTAAAAATAAAAATCATCAATTCATCCCAATATATTCATAATGTAAGTTATATAACATAAAGAAATAATTTTTAAGTGAACCCATGTCTAGATCACAAGCCCTGGTTTTTTGTAACCATAACAATTTCTAAAGTAGAAATTTTGAAAGGGTTCATGGAGAAACTAATCCATAAATCAACATACACATACCTTGTTTGATGATATTCCATGAGATTGAAGTTATATAGAGTGACTATTGAGTTCCCTAGCTTGAGTTTTTACTTGTTCTTCAATGATGGGTTAGAGAGAGAATTTGTGAATGAGGGAAAGTGGGTTTTGATTTTTGATTGGGAGTTCTGAGGTGGAAGACTTATTTTAATGTTTTAGATTCATTTAATATTCTTAATAACTAATGGAAGTCGTAATTAAGGGTTAATTAAATGACTAAATAATTACCTGACTAACCCTCACCTTAGTCGTGTGAAGTCAGTGTGGACTATCCCATCGACGAGTCCCCATCGACGTGGCATAGATGCATCGATGGACCATCCTGGTCACTTGTCATTTAGGATAGAAACCTGGTTTTGGGGGAAAATTGATGGATAAAAATTATGGTCTCACGACACTCATTGATGGACCACAAATGGGCTCGTCAACCCCAAACTGTTTTTGATGGGCTCGTCAACCCCAAACTGTTTTCGACATCTTTTTGGACTCTTCCTTGGGTCCTCTTTTCGGTCCTTGGGAGGGTCCTGGAGTTGTCCTGTCTTGACGTTTAAGTATTAGAACCTTAGTTTCGAGTTACGGAGATTAATTTAGGACCTTAACCTCACACTTTGACCCTATAAGGGAATTAGGTTACGTCTTATGCTTTAGAACAACTCATGGGATATATGGGGTGTTAAATTATTAGAGCATGAAAAGTATTTAGTGTCTTTACCAACATGTCGTCATATTTTATTTTTTTCCCACATAATTTTAATTGGGAAGTTATCAAAAATAAAAATAGAATTATACACAATTACGGTTTTATAATCTTGAAACTGTGAGTGCATCAAATCTTAACGAGCCCTTGGAAATACAATTGCCTTGAGGTGGTCATAGCTCCCTTTCAAAAATCTCCACAATTCAAGTGAATCTTTCAGTGTTAAGTATTCAACCTTCAAGCTTTCATCAAGATGATAATGAAGGAAAGTCATTCTTTTCGTTTTATCCTTACTTGATGCCTTATTTGCTTCAATTATACAATCACCAAGACCTTTTCTGGTTCGGTGTATATCAACATCAAGTACCTATGACAAATAATTTTTTCTCAGAAATGTCAAGTACCACAAATTCCTGTTTTGACAAATACGACATGATGAAAACTATTATAAAATAGTTGAGTTAATAACATGATGTTTATTTCTTTTTAATAAAAGATAATTTTATGTTTCAAATAATTTAGAATTAGTATAAAGTATATTATATGCATGAACATGGAATGTCATAAAAACATGTTCACTCATAAAGTATGAAACGCTATATTTAATATATATTCTAATTATTCTTCAATATTTATTTCAAGTTTCAATAGTTATTTACGTCAAATATTTGTAATTTTTTCATGTCATATTTAATAAAATACTACTCTCTTTATAACACACAAATATTTGTCATAAATTTATGAAAAGAAAATATTTACAAATGTTCTAACAATTATGCAATCATTAGATTTATAAGTTAGTAGCATAAATAACATAACAATATAAACTTGAAAGTGTAGATTAGAATGTCTAGTAAAGTATTATAACAATACCTAAAGCAAGTTATATATGCAGTAATAAAAGTACTAATCAAAGATTTTTTCAAGTCTTATTACAGATGTTATAAACATACAAATATATACCTTACTCTAAAAAAAAGTTTATTAACTTTTAGGAATTAAATTCAAATTAAGTATGTTTCGGTTGGTTAGAGTTCGTGTTGATAACATGTTATAAAACGAGAGAAAAACACAATAATACTAAACAAGGAGGTAAGACAAATAGAACTATTAAATAGAAGTATTCTTTGAACTCTTCAATGTTTGTTCCATAAGGGCGAAAAGACTACCCCTTTTATAGGATTTAGAAAACACCCTTTTACATCCTTTAAATATGTTATCACAACATTAAGTCTTACATTAAATAGGTTCATTACATTATGTGTTGATCAAAAGAAACATCAACAATTCAATGGTTATATTACATAATTTATCTTAAATTATTCACATTAAAGAATGAGTTGTCTTTTGAATAGTTATATTATTATCATACATTAAATTTTTTAGTGAGGACTACAATAATAATTAGCTTAACAATATAAAACTCTCCCACAGCTTCACATGTATTAGGGACAAATATTAATTCAACTCTTGATATACTTTTCTATAACGTCACACTTGATGTATTCTTGAAAGTTTAATCTTTGTAATAAAAAATATAGGAAACAGAACAAATTAATAATGACCTTATGATTTCTTATACATATACATTTTATTGCATATGTTATGTTTTTCAATTCTTTTATTGTCTTTGCAAAGTATGATCTCCCATATAATGTTATATAATCAACTTAAATTATTTCTCCTGAGATGTTGGAATTAAGGTATTTATTTCTTAATATATACTTTTGTTGAAACACAATTCAAGTATTTTTCTTACTTTTATGCATTACAAATATATTTTAAATTATTTGTATTACAGATCAAGTGATTTATACATACACAAAGTCATGTACATTATAATGAATTGAACATAATGTTACTTTAGTTGAAGTAATATTATTGTCATAAAATTCATTGAATTCAACAAGAAAATCCAATAAACGATCAACTGAAATTTTTCAGATTAACATTTTGTGGTTTTTTTGGAATATATTAACTGAAAATTACTGTTCGAAATAACTTTTTTGAAATTTTTTGAACATAGAACATTAAGACTGTGACTCGATTTGTATATTTTTTTTCTTATACAATATGTTTTAAAATAATTTATTTAAGATAAAAATTACACAAAAAAGTAAACTTAATTTGACGCAAAGTACTGATGAGTACACTAGTTTACATAATTGACAAAAATGACAAATGTTATTTTTGCCCAAATTGAGGTGTCACGTTACTCTTTTATTGTTAATATTTATATCTATAATATGAATATTATTATATAAAATGCATATAAGTAAACATAATTAAGATAAATATTCAACAATACATCATCTCATTTGATAAACAACTACAATTAAAAAAATTAAATACATTGAAATGTTTGTAGGAGTATTTCCCAAGAACACCTAAACTTAAATGATTGGTTCATATATGCATAGTATGACTGTGAAGGATATATGTAGGTTAATTTTTATCTTTTCAACTCTCATCTTTTAATATATTATTACGCTACATAGGTGATTGTTAGCATTGTAATATTAATATTTTAATGAATTGATTTTCATTATTTTGGAATTAGAATGATGTTGCAATTTGTGTGCAAATTCGTTGTTACCATTTGTAGGCATTTGTGTGTAACGACCTGTTTAGTCGTTTTGAGCGGCAGATTTTATTTCTGGAAAACTAGCTGAGACGATGGAAACCACGACGGACCGTCGCAGGGTCTCGTTTCAAAAC
The DNA here is from genome assembly GCA_027705065.1 of Solanum peruvianum. Lineage (NCBI taxonomy): Eukaryota > Viridiplantae > Streptophyta > Magnoliopsida > Solanales > Solanaceae > Solanum > Solanum peruvianum. The sequence goes on from JAKWJD010001757.1 coordinate 33,601,318, forward strand.
ACTTAGAAATTCTGAAATTTGGGTACTGAAATCGACTCTCTGAACTTCGTGACGACATGGCAGGACGGACCGTCGTGGGCACGACGGACCGTCACAGACCCTTTAATAGAATTGAGTCTCTGAACTCTGTGACGGAGCAGCAGGACGGACCGTCGTAGGCACGACGGGCCGTCACAGGCTGCGTAATCCCAGGCTGGGTCAGATTTCTTTAAGTGATTTAAGGGACGTTTTTTACTATTCCTGCTTTAATTATAAAGTTAGTGGGTAATGTTAATAAGTCTAATTACTTGGGGGTTAAAAGAGGTAACCTTAAGTTAATTAGTGGGGTATTACTGCCATCTTTTATACTTAATTATATACTAATTAGGGTAAAAGAAAGATGGTTTGAATAAGAAAAATAGAAAGAACAAGAGAGAGAGAGGGAGAATCGAACGAGGAAGAGAGAAACAAAGCTTGGGAAATTGCTTGCTTGATAACGAATCTTCGGTGGAGGTAGGTTATGGTTTTCATGCTATTCGTAGTAAACTCTTAATAGCGAATGATATGTGTTGGTAGTATTGTAAACCCTCTATATGCTTAATTGTATGCTTGCATGAATATGATTATGTATTGTGATAAAATAAGCATGATGAAGTTATTGAATCCCAAATCTTTAAAAGAAACCCTAATCTACTTTGTTAATGATGATGCCTTAGTATAAAAGAAGGCTTGATGAACGAAAGTAGTGAGATTAGGAATTGGGTGCCACGTTCCGGTACCAGGATAGAAATAGAGAATCGGGTGCCACGTTCCGATACCAGGATAGAATGAGGATCGGAGTGTCACGTTCCGACACTAGGATAGTATATGGATCGGGTGCCACGTTCCGGTACCAGGATAGAATGAGGATCGGAGTGTCACGTTCCGACACCAGGATAGTATATGGATCGGGTGCCACGTTTTGGTACCAAGATAGAATGAGGATCAGAGTGTCACGTTCCGACACCAGGATAGTATATGGATTGGGTGCCACGTTCCGGTACCAGGATAGAATGAGGATTGGAGTGTCACGTTCCGACACCAGGATAGTATATGGATCGGGTTCCACGTTCCGGTACCAGGATAGAATGAGGATCAGAGTGTCACGTTCCGACACCAGGATAGTATATGAGGATCGGAGTGTCACATTCCGACACCAAGATAGTATATGGAGCGGAGTGTCACGTACCGACACGAGGGGGATAAAGATAATGAATCTTGAAATATATTAATATACTCAATCTAATGAACCTTATTCCCAAATGAATATGGTATTGAGGCTTGAGTCCTCATGTGTGAACTTGGCAATATTTATCAAAGATTATAGTACTGTTGTTGCTACATGTTGAGTATTGTAGTTGGTTTTATGATATTATTTGATATATATTGTCTTCTATTTTGAGTTGGCCGATGATATCTACTCAGTACTTGTGTTTGTACTGACCCCCTACTTTTATGTTTTCTTCTTTGTTATTTGTGGAGTGCAGAAAACGTGTCGTCGTCTTCAACTCAACCGCAATTCTAGCCAGTCTTCGTCACATCGGATCTTCAGGATGAGCTAATGCTTCTAGCTTGGACTGGATCTTCTTCTTCATGTCTTGATGCCTTGAAGTTCCGGCATGGACTAGCTTTTACTTGTTTTAGCTTCTTAGATTACTCTTAGTTTAGTAATTAGATCATAGATGTTCTTGTGGTGATGACTTCCAGATTTTGGGGAATAATAGATGTTGAATTTTAGAAGTTATTGAATTGGTTTTTATAAATAAGTTTAAGTCTTCCGCATTACTTTTTGTTGATATTATATTGAAATGTTAGGGGTTAGATTGGTTGGTTCGCTCATATAGGAGGGTAAATGTGGGTGCCAGTCACGGCTCGGTTTTGGGTCGTGACAAACTTGTTATCAGAGCATTAGGTTCGTTGGTCTCATAAAACAAGAACGAGTCTAGTAGAGTCTTATGGAACGGTAGGGGGACGCTTTTACTTTTCTTTGAGAGGCTATAAGACTTTAGGAAAATTCCATTCTTTCTTTCTTTCTTTCGTGCTACTACTTGAATCCAATTGGTATCTAGGTGATACAAATTGGTATCTGACCATCTTTACTCTATTTCGCAGATGGTTAGAACTAGAGCAACGACTGCACCAACACCAACACCGGCAAGACAAGAAACGTCCGAGCCAGCCACTGGGACTGTGGCTCGAGGGAGAGTAGCGGCAAGAGGCCGTGGTAGAGTTCGTGGGAGGACGTCCTCTAGAGGAAGAGGACGAGCACCAAGTCCATCTGATGCTAGGGCTGTGACTCCTCCAGCGACTGAGGAAGTAGTAAGAGAGGGTGAGGAAGGGGAGAATGAACAAGTGCAAAATGAGGAATTGCCACCCCAACCTACCCCAAAGATGATCAATCAGGTTCTTGCTTATCTTAGCGGGTTATCTGATCAGGGTCAGGCACCTCCAGTGTTTTCTGCACCAACACCTCCGATTTTAGAGGTGCGACATGCCGCTTCTGGGGCTCCCCGCATGGATGCCTCATTGGAGATAGGCATGTTTCCTCATCTGACTACGGGGACCATAATGACAAATGATCAGCATGAACTTTTCAGCAAGTTCTTAAAATTGAAACCTCCAGTCTTCAAGGGTGCTGAATCTGAGGATGCCTATGATTTTCTAGTTGACTATCATGAGCTACTACACAAAATGGGTATAGTAGAACGGTTTGGTGTTGAGTTTGTGACTATCAGTTCCAAGGAAACGCCAAATGTGGTGGCGGTCACATGTAGAGTGTCAACCAACAGAGGCACCACCTATGACTTGGACCTCATTTTCTAGCTTGTTTATGGAGAAGTATATCCCCGGACTTTGAGGGATAGGAAAAGAGATGAGTTCTTGAGCCTAGAACAAGGTAGGATGTCGGTTACTGCTTATGAGGCTAGGTTTTGCGCACTATCCAGATATGCCACCCAACTTTGTTTCAGTCCACAAGAGCGGATTCGCCGTTTTGTGAAGGGGTTGAGGTCAGAGTTGCGGATTTCAGCCTTACAGGTAGCGGCTACAGCGAAATCCTTTCAGGAATTGGTAGACTTCGTAATAGAGGTGGAAGGAGTAAAGCCAGATGACTTCACCATGGCGTCGACATCAAAATGGTTTCGAAAGGGAGGTGAGTTTAATGGTTCTTACTCTAGAGGACAGGGTTCCGGAGGTTACTCATTTCGACCAATTCAGTCTTCACTAAAGACTGTAGTTGGGGGTCCACCTTAGACCGGACAACACTTCTCTGAGAGGCCTATGCTTGAATCCAGAGAATGTTATGGATGTGGGAGAGACTGGACACATTAAGAGGTATTGTCCAAAACAGAGTTCCAGACCTCCAATGGTTAGAGGTAGAGGTGGTTATGGAAGAGGCCGTCATTCTGGAGGATGCAGTGGTCGAGGTAATGGTGGTCACCAAAACGGCCGAGGTGATTGGCAAACTGGAGCCACTACATCACAACATGGTAGGGGCAACGGGCAAACAAACGAAAGTGCCCATTGTTATGCTTTCCCTGGGAGATCGGAGGCGGAGACATCTGATGCTGTTATCATAGGTAATCTTCTGGTTTGTGATTGCATGGCTTCTGTATTGTTTGATCCTGGATCCACATTTTCTTATGTATCTTCCTCATTTGCTAATGGTCTAAATTTACATTGTGAATTACTTGATATGCCTATTCCTGTTTCTACTCCGGTGGGTGAGTCTGTGGTAGTTGAAAAGGTATATAGGTCTTGTTTGGTGAATTTTGTGGGGAGCAACACTTATGTACGTTTGGTTATCTTAGAAATGGTTGACTTTGATGTAATTCTGGGTATGACTTGGCTTTCTCCGAATTTTGCAATCTTGGATTGTAATGCTAAAACTGTGACGTTAGCCAAGCCTGGACAGATCTGTTAGTGTGGAAGGGTGACTACACTTCGAATCCGTTCGTATCGTGTCCTTTCTTCGTGCTAAGAAGATGGTTAGTAAGGGTTGTTTAGCTTTCTTGTCACATCTCAAGGATGACACTACCCAAGTACCTTCGATTGAGTCGATTTCGATAGTCCGTGAGTTTTTGGATGTGTTCCCTGCAGATCTTCCTGGTATGCCACCGGATAGGGATATTGACTTCTGTATCGATCTTGAACCGGGTACTCGCCCCATTTCTATACCCCTTATAGAATGGCTCCCGCGGAGTTAAGAGAGTTAAAAGCCCAACTTCAAGAGTTGTTGAGCAAAGGCTTCATTAGACCAAGTGCATCTCCTTGGGGTGCTCCGGTATTATTTGTGAAGAAGAAGGATGGAAGTTTTCGGATGTGCATAGACTACTGGCAGTTGAACAAGTTAACTATTAAGAACAAGTATCCTCTTCCTCGCATTGATGACTTGTTTGATCAGTTACAAGGTGCTTGTGTCTTCTCTAAGATTGACTTGAGATCCGGTTATCATCAATTTAAAATACGGGCAACGGATGTGCCAAAGACTGCTTTTCGAACCAGATATGGGCATTACGAATTTGTAGTGATGTCTTTTGGTCTTACGAATGTCCCTGCTGCGTTCATGAGCTTGATGAACGGGATTTAAAAGCCATATCTGGATCTCTTTGTGATCGTATTTATTGATGATATACTGATATACTCTAAAAGTTAGAAGGAACATGAGGAGCATTTGAGAATGGTATTGGAAATGTTGAGGCAGAAAAAGCTTTATGCCAAGTTCTCTAAGTGTGAGTTTTGGCTAGATGCAGTGTCCTTTTTGGGGCATGTAGTTTCTAAGAATGGAGTGATGGTGGATCCTTCTAAGATTGAGACAGTGAAGAATTGGGTAAGACCTACTAATGTGTCAGAAATAAGGAGCTTTGTTGGGTTAGCTAGCTACTACCGTCGATTTGTCAAGGGATTCTCTTCTATTGCTTCCCAATTGACGAACTTGACTAAGCAGAATGTTCCATTTGTGTGGTCGGATGAGTGCGAAGAAATCTTTCAGAAACTCAAGACTTTGTTGACTACCGCACCTATCCTTACCTTGCCAGTAGAGGGTAAGAACTTCATTGTTTATTGTGATGCATCCTATTCTTGTTTCGGTGCAGTGCTAATGCAAGAGAAGAGTGTAATTGCCTATGCTTCGAGGCAATTAAAAGTGCATGAACGTAACTATCCGACCCATGATTTGGAATTGGCTGCGGTAGTGTTTGCATTAAAGCAATGGAGACACTATCTATATGGGGTTAAGTGTGAAGTATACACGGATCATCATAGCCTACAGTATGTCTTTACTCAGAAAGATTTGAACTTGAGACAGAAGAGATGGATGAAACTACTGAAGGACTACGATATCACTATTTTGTATCATCCGGAAAAGCGAATGTTGTGGCGGATGCTTTAAGTAGAAAGGCGGGAAGCATGGGAAGTCTAGCTCACTTGCAAGCTTCTAGACGCCCATTGGCTAGAGAAGTTCAGATTCTGGCTAATGACCTTATGAGGTTAGAAGTAAATGAGAAGGGAGGATTGTTAGCTTGTGTGTAGGCAAGATCTTCCTTCCTTGACAAGATTAAGGGAAAGCAGTTTCATGATGAGAAATTGATCCGGATCCGAGATAAAGTGTTGCAAGGAGAGGCTAAAGAAGCAACAATCGATGAGGAAGGCATTTTGAGGATTAAGGGAAGGGTATGTGTACCCCACGTCGATGATTTGATCAACACTATTCTGAGAGAGGCTCATAGTTCAAGGTATTCTATACATCCGGGTGCAACCAAGATGTACCGTGACCTAAAGCAACACTTTTGGTGGAGTAGAGTGAAGTGTGATATTGTTGATTTTATTGCCAAATGTCCAAATTGTCAACAAGTAAAGTATGAACACTTGAGGCCCGGAGGAACACTTCAGAGAATGCCCATTCCTGAATGGAAATGGGAGAGAATCGCAATGGACTTCGTGGTTGGTCTTCCAAAGACAATGGGTAAGTATGACTCTATTTGGGTGATTGTTGATAGGTTAACTAAGTCTGCTCATTTCATTCCGGTCAAGGTGACTTACAATGCAGAGAAGTTAGCCAAACTTTACATCTCGGAAGTGGTTCGATTGCATGGGGTTCCACTCTCCATCATATCAGATAGAGGTACGCAGTTTACTTCTAAGTTTTGGAAAACATTGCATGCGGAGTTGGGTACTAGGTTGGACCTTAGTACTGCATTTCACCCTCATACCGATGGTCAGTCTGAGCGAACGATTCAAGTGTTGGAGGATATGCTTCGTGCATGTGTGATAGAATTTGGTGGCCATTGGGATAGCTTCTTACTCTTAGCAGAGTTTTCATACAATAATAGTTATCACTCAAGTATCGACATGGCCCCATTTGAAGCATTGTATGGTAGGAGATGTAGGTCTCCCATTGGATGGTTTGATGCATTTGAGGTTAGACCTTGGGGTACTGACCTTTTGAGGGATTCGATAGAGAAAGTGAAATCTATTCAAAAAAAGCTTCTAGCGGCGCAAAGTAGGCAAAAAGAATATGTAGATCGAAAGGTTAGAGACTTAGAATTCATGGAGGGGGAGCAAGTCTTGTAGAAGGTTTCGCCCATGAAAGGGGTGATGCGGTTTGGTAAAAGAGGTAAGCTAAGCCCGAGGTACTTGGATCATTTGAAGTACTTAAGCGAGTAGGGGAGGTGGCTTATGAGCTAGCCTTGCCCCCAGGGCTGTCCGGAGTACATCCGGTATTCCATGTGTCTATGTTGAAAAGATACCATGGGGACGGAAACTACATTATCCGTTGGGATTCAGTTTTGCTTCATGAGATTTGTCTTATGAGGAGGAGCCTGTTGCTATTTTAGAAAGAGAAGTTCGCAAGTTGAGGTCAAGGGAGATTGCATCCATCAAGGTGCAATGGAAGTATCGGCCGGTTGAAGAAGCCACTTGGGAGAAGGAGGCCGATATGCAAGAAAGATACCCACATCTGTTTAATGATTCAGGTACTCCTTCTCGCCCTTGTTTTTCTTCTTGTGATCATTCGAAGTATTCTCAAGACAACCTAAACTAAAATGATTGGTTCATATATACATAGTATGACTGTGAAAGACATATGTAGGTTAATTTTTATCTTTTCAACTCTCATATTTTAATATATTATTACGCTACATTGGTGATTTGTTAGCATTTTAATATTAATATTTTAATGAATTGATTTTCATTATTTTGGAATTAGAATGATGTTGCAATTTGTGTGCAAATTCATTGTTACCATTTGTAGGCATTTGTGTGTAACGACCTGTTTAGTCGTTTTGAGCGGCAGATTTTATTTCTGGAAAACTGGCTGAGACGACGGACCCCACGACGGACCGTCACGGGCACGACGGACCGTCGTAGGGTCTCGTTTCAAAACACTTAGAAATTCTGAAATTTGGGTACTGAAATCGACTCTCTGAACTTCGTGACGACATGGCAGGACGGACCGTCGTGGGCACGACGGACCGTCACAGACCCTTTAATAGAATTGAGTCTCTGAACTCTGTGACGGAGCAGCAGGACGGACCGTCACAGGCACGATGGGCCGTCACAGGATGCGTAATCCCAGGCTGGGTCGGATTTCTTTAAGTGATTTAAGGGACGTTTTTGACTATTCCTGCTTTAATTATAAAGTTAGTGGGTAATGTTAATAAGTCTAATTACTTGGGGGTTAAAAGAGGTAACCTTGAGTTAATTAGTGGGGTATTATTGCCATCTTTTAGACTTAATTATATGGTAATTAGGGTAAAAGAAAGAGGGTTTGAATAAGAAAAATAGAAAGAACAAGAGAGAGAGAGAGGGAGAATCGAACGAGGAAGAGAGAAACAAAGCTTGGGAAATTGCTTGCTTGATCACGAATCTTCGGTGGAGGTAGGTTATGGTTTTCATGCTATTCGTAGTAAACTCTTTATAGCGAATGATATGTGTTGGTAGTATTGTAAACCCTCTATATGCTTAATTGTATGCTTGCATGAATATGATTATGTAATTGTGATAAAATAAGCATGATGAAGTTATTGAATCCCAAATCTAGAAAAGAAACCCTAATCTACTTTGTTAATGATGACGCCTTGGTATAAAAGAAGGCTTGATGAACGAAAGTAGTGTGATTAGGGGATCGGTGCCACGTTCCGGTACCAGGATAGAAATAGAGGATCGGGTGCCACGTTCCGATACCAGGATAGAATGAGGATCGGAGTGTCACGTTCCGACACCAGGATAGTATATGGATCGGGTGCCACGTTCCGATACCAGGATAGAATGAGGATCGAGTGTCACGTTCTGACACCAGGATAGTATATGGATCGGGTGCCACGTTCCGGTACCAGGATAGAATGAGGATCGGAGTGTCACGTTCCGACACCAGGATAGTATATGGATCGGGTGCCACGTTCCGGTACCAGGATAGAATGAGGATCAGAGTGTCATGTTCCGACACCAGGATAGTATATGGATCGGATGCCACGTTTCGGTACCAAGATAGAATAAGGATCGGAGTGTCACATTCCCACACCAGGATAGTATATGGATCGGGTGCCACGATCCAGTACCAGGATAGAATGAGGATCGGAGTGTCACGTTCCGACACCAGGATAGTATATGAGGATCGGAGTGTCACGTTCCGACACTAGGATAGTATTGGAGCGGAGTGTCACGTACCGACACGAGGGGAATAAAGATAATGAATCTTGAAATATATTAATATACTCAATCTAATGAACCTAATTCCCAAATGAGTATGGTATTGAGGCTTGAGTCCTCATGTGTGAACTTGGTAATATTTATCAAAGATTATAGTACTGTTGTTGCTACATGTTGAGTATTTTAGTTGGTTTAATGATATTATTTGATATATATTGTCTTCTATTTTGAGTTGGTCGATGATATCTACTCAGTACTTGTGTTTGTACTGACCCCCTACTTTTATGTTTTCTTCTTTGTTATTTGTGGAGTGCAGCAAACGTGCCGTCGTCTTCAACTCAACCGCAATTCTAGCCAGTCTTCGTCACATCGGATCTTCAAGGTGAGCTAATTCTTCTAGCTTGGACTGGATCTTCTTCTTCATGTCTTGATGCCTTGAAGTTCCGGCATGGACTAGCTTTTACTTGTTTTAGCTTCTTAAAATACTCTTAGTTTAGTAATTCGATCATAGATGTTCTTGTTGTGATGACTTCCAGATTTTGGGGAATAATCGATGTTGAATTTTAGAAGTTATTGAATTGGTTTTTATTAATAAGTTTAAGTCTTCCGCATTACTTTCTGTTGATATTATATTGAAATGTTAGGGGTTAGATTGGTTGGTTCGCTCACATAGGAGGGTAAATGTGGGTGCCAGTCACGGCTCGGTTTTGGGTCGTGACATTGTGCCTAATTACTTACACTTGGTGTAAATTCCTTTTAGGATTAACTACCTAGACTATTTATCCTTTGCGTACTGCCTTGGAGGTGGTCTTCCAAGACAATTAATCCTCAATTGATATTCACGTTATATCACTCTTTATTCCTCCATTATTTTTGCAACCTACGCAACTCCTAAGACCATTATTTTTTCTATTTACTACACCATTATCTTGTTATTAATTGCTAGGAAGACTTCATGTTGTATAAATAGTTGTGGCCTTCATTTGGTTTGTCACACACAACATACAAGAAAATTATAAAGTTAAAGAGTAATTTAAAAGGGGAGTTCTTTTTAGTTGAAGGGATCTGTTCTATTTCTGGAGCTTTGGAATAAACTCTTATCCAGAATTATAGATTTATACTTTGTGAAATTTTATCATGGAGGAGACAAGTCAAATAGAACTATTGTTGGACCAATGAAAATAGTTGTTACAGTGGGCTTGAATCTCCTTAAAGAGAGCGAATATCCGCACCTCAACTTGAAGGGATTTATTTCTTCATTTATTTTCAATTGTAAAATTAACTTTTTTTTTATCTTGTAATATTTTTTTTATCAATTTAAGGAGATTCAACATGGTTACAATTGAAAAATCACAGATGTCAACATAGGAGACCTTAACAAGACATTTCGATTCATTGGTAAATATTTTAAGAGATGAAATGGTAAAGTATTTTTCTACTTGAATCATCTCAATGTGTCTTACGTGTTAAATGAGAATAATCATAATAAAGTACACATCACCTCTATGAATGATGATGAAATTATTTCTCGTTTAGAGAAATTGGTAAAGTACAATCATGGTGATTTCTCTTCATGATTGTTAGAGAGCTTAGGTCTGAAGACGTTAAAATAGGAGATAATATTATTGCTTGTGGCATAGGAGATAAATTTCCACCTTTTTGAAAGGAATTTAAAAAAACTATGCACTACAAAAAAAAAGGAAACTTCTCTTGAAACATTGATAATGAAAATCCGCATGGAAGAAGAAGCAAGTGGCCAACATGTTTTTTTACTAACAGAAGATATAAGTATCACAATGAAGGTAAATTTACTTACATTGAATAATGCTACTCCTGAAACTCATAAAAATATTTCTTTTAAGATAAGTACAAAAAATTCTAGAAAAATAATTGTAGACCTCCCAGGAAAAAAAATGGTGAAAAAATAACCAAACACAAAGTCAACAAGTTCAAGAAAAGGGACCATGGGCATGAACGAGCATATTTACCAATTTTGCAGATTCTAGAAACGTGATATTAAACCTTAGGCAAATGTTATGTAATAAAATTTTGTGGAGTGATTACCGACATAAACATTGTTGAAAATGTTGATAAATGATGGGTTGATTCTAGTGCAAACCGTCATGTCTGTTATGAAAAAGGTTAATTTAAAAATATACTCATTTTGAGGAGCCCAAAATCATCATGCTTGGTGGTGCTCACAATACTCGAGTGCTTGGAAAGGGAGATGTCAAAATTGTATTTTACTTCTCGAAGGGTATTAACTTTAAAAGATGTACCTTATACTCCTTCTATGAGAAAAAAAAGTTGATCTCTAGTTTTCTTCTTAATAATGTAAGCTTTAGACTAATTATAAGATCTGATCAAAATGTAATACTGAAGAAGCGTGTTTTGTGTGGAAGGGGTATGCATGTGATAGCATGTTCAAATTGAATGTTGAAATGAGTAAAGTTTCAACTTTAGTTTGTATGCTTTCTTCTATCGATTTTTTACATGCTTGTTTGTGTCATATTAATGATTGTTCTATTAGAATCATGAGTAGTTAAGTATTAGTATTGATTATTAAAAAGAATTTTGATAAGTGTGAGGCTTGTAGTAAAGCTTAAATCACTTAAATTCATATTTTCAAGTTGAAAGAAAAACTGAATTGTTTGAATTAGTTCATACTGATATTTGTTAATTTGGTGAAATTCTTACTCGTGGAGGTAATTGATATTTTATCACTTTTATTGATGATTTTTTGAAGTTTACATATGTTTACTTGGTGAAAAATAAAAGTGATACTTTCGAGAATTTTAAAACTTATCTCCATGAGATTTAAAATTAAAAAGAACTAGAAATGATAGAAGCCGTGAATATGAGTCAAATGAGTTTAATTATTTTGTTAAATCATTCGAAAAATTCATGAAACTAATCATCCTTACTCTCCTTCATCTAATGGAGTAGCGGAAAGGAAAAATAGAACTTTTATTGAATTGACTTATGCCATGCTTATTGATTCACATGCATCTTTAAATTTTCGGGTGAAGCTATTTTAATTGCTTGTTATGTGCAGAATCTTGTGCCATATAAAAAGTGTAAATTGACACATTTTGAATTGTGGAAAGGTTACAAGACAAGTTTGGGATATCTAAGAGTTTGGAGTTGTCTAGCCTTTGTAAGGCTAATGGATCCTAAGATTACAAAGTTAGGTGAGAAAGTTACTATTTGTGTTTTTCATGGTTATGTTTCAAATAGTACAACCTATAGATTTTTTAATCATTAAGATAACATTGTAAAAGAATTCGGTGATGCTTTTTTTCATGAAAATAAATATCCTTCTAATTATAAAAATAGGGGTAAAAAGATTGAACAAAATATTGTCACTACCTAGTTCTTCCACTTCAACATTTAAAAATAAAAATTTTAATGATTTTGAGATAAGAATAAGTAAAAGAGCTAGAGTACAAAATGATTTTTGTCCTTATTTTTATGTGTATGACCCTCTCATTATGAAAGAATCATTATTTTCACTTGATTCTATTTTTAGGAAAGTTGTTGTAAATGATGAAATGGAATCACTAATTTTCTAATAAAACTTGGAAACTGTTGTATTACCACTGGGTTATAAAACTATTTATTGCAAATGGTTCTTAAGAAAAAAGTTGAAATCGGATGAATCTATTGAAGTTTATGAGGCTAGATTAGTTGCAAAAGACTTTAAACACCTAGAAGGCCTAAAACATTTTGCTACTTTTTGTCCTTAACAAGTATTACATCCATAATACTTTTAATTTTTATGACTCCAATTTTGGATTTAAAGATTATTTAAAAGGATGTAAAAACTACTTTTCTAAATGAAGACCTGAATGAAGAAATTTATATAGATCAACCCGAGTCTTTTGTTGAAGCAGGATAAGAAACCAAAGTGTGTAAACTTACTAAATCCTTATATGGCCTGAAACTGGCACAAAACAAATGGCATGAAAAGTTTGATTCATGCATGATTAAAATGACTTTAAAACAAATGAGCGTGGAAAGTGCATATATCATATATCTTGGAATAATTCACAAGTGATTATTTGTCTATATGATGATAATTTTTTAATCTTTGTCTCTAACATGAGTGTTATTTGTGAAGCTAAAAATATTCTTAAAAGTCATTTCGATATGAAATATGTTGGTGAGCCAAATTTTGGTCTTGGAATAAAAATAACAAGAACATTTGATTGAATTTTTCTTGACCAGTCACATTATTTTGAGAAAATTTTGATAAAATATAATTTTCTTGATTGCAGGGTTTTCCTATTCCTTTTGATTCAACTTTCCACTATTTCCTATTGAAAG
>JAKWJD010001757.1:33614407-33773634 GCA_027705065.1 Solanum peruvianum
CACGGTGTACTCGACCTCTCGGAGGTCTTGTACATGCCCTTAGACATCCTTCATCGCATATGAATATATGAAAAGTAGTGCCGGATTAATTTTTTTTATTATAATAGTAAACTCTTTTATATAATCATAAGGAAGAGCTATGTCTCATCATGTCCATCTTAGACAGATAGAATATCATAGGGTCACAACAGTTGTATCAATTTAAATAAAACTAAATTCTATGAAAATGTCTTCGAAAATTGAAACTAAAGCATAAGCTATGATAAATTAGAGCTTCACATGTGTTTCATGAGTTAATGAATTGATAAAATAATGAAGAATAACTTTTGAATAGTTTTTAAAGTGTTTGGATGTCAAACATCAAGGAACGACCAAGACATCATGAAACTAGTCTTTTGTGTGCTAGTGTGTCGTTGTACGTTGTATGTGTTTTTAAGTATTTTTTGGAGTCTCAAATCAGTGGAGGTCACCCTAGTGTTTTAATAATCAATTTTAGGGTCAAATCTTCTGGGTACAAATAACCAAGGACAAACCAAAAGGTCCTTTAATATGACCTGAGCATTGGACAAGATGCTGCCCAGGAAGCATAGAGGCAACACCCTTTTTCAACGTGCCCGTGCGTCGCGCGACAATAAATGAAAGGCAAAAATCTTCCTTTGTTACCGGATATTCAATAACCTTTCTATTTCAATATAACTTTCAGAAACAAGATTGGGAAGTTCCTCCGCGATGCGCAACCATTTCTCTTATTTGGTTGTCGTTTAAAAGTCAAGTAAGACTTAATTAAAAAGGTCCAACTAGTGTAGAGGTTTTCTGGCTATTTTGGGGATTTAATATAAATGATTTTCATGTCATCTTACACCCATTCCCATACCAGAAAAATCGGCAAATCAAAAACCCAATTGCTCTCACTTCTCTCTAAAAATTCTATCTCTACACAAATCCTCCATTGAAAACCCTTAAAGCTCCAAGGAAGAAGGTAATTTCTCAAAGTTTTCTATAAAAATTTTGTTGATAGGACTTCAATAATGGCACACCAAAACCCTAGAAGAGGCGAAAAAGTACAATTTTAACACATGTTTTACAAGTGACCTACGATGAGCATGTATAGTACGATTCATATAGACTTACTGATGTGCAGAATCATATACAAAACATATTGACTAGCTGAACCAATACATGTGACAAGTGAAACCATGAATACAGATGATAACTTAACAATGTCGACAAAGACTCTATTTGAATCGATGATGGTACTACTATGAGAATATACATCGTAATGACTCGGCAAAGCACTGCATAAACCTTGATCCTACCAGCAACCGCTTAGTATGATGTGCTTTCTATAGGGGAGATCTTCTAGTTGGTTACCTATACTTGCACCATGAAATGCAGCATCCCCTACAAGGGATGTAAATACGAAAGAGTGTACTAATTATGTAAGGCGTAATACAACCATATCTAAATGAGTGCTCAAGTGAAACCACATATAAATATATAAGGATTTGAGACCGCCTTTGATTATACTTGTGGAATCATGTATGTTACATTCGTTTGTTTATGTTTTAGTACGTTATAATATTTATAAGATATATGATACAAAAAAGTCCAACAAGTAACTGGTAGAAATGGATGACCAAAGCCAGAAATTTAAACCCATGATATGATGCATTCATAATTACACAAATTGGAATCCGTCCATGCTAGACTTTCACCCTTGAGCTTCACCCTTCCTTACAAATAGGGATCAACCAATGCTAGGCTTTCACACCTATGACGTCACCCTTTTATGCCAATCCGGATCGACCCATTCTTTGCATTTACAACTGGCTGCCACTCCTAATTACACATATGGATTCACATAGATTCTTTTATCTTTGTGACGGTTGTTTTGATGTTCATAACTGTTCTAAGATTTTTTTATTGATAATAACTATTTTCGGATTGTTGTTTTTTTGGTCATATTCATTATTTAAATTTGAAACTATGCAATGGTATTAGAAGACAGATTAATATGGACTTGTAATAATAATAATGACACAGAACAAATGTTACATGAACGTGTAAAATTTAGGAGCTTATATGACTTAACAAACACATTGACATCTCAAACGAAAGTACATATCAAGTGAATCAATTTAACCTTCAGCCAAGAGATTTGAACTATGCATGGTAGCGGAATACTCACTAAATAATATCAAATACAATATATAGTTGAATTCTTAACCAAGGGAAAACGTGGGTATATTCAACTTAAGGACAAATACATATTCCAAGCAAGTACGTATAAATTGCACAATAGAGCCAGTAAGAGTATTGTGAGGTAACATTATAGTCAAACACAATGAGAGTAATAACCAATAAATGTAACACATAAACATGTGAAAAGATGACATATAAGATGAAATAGACAATTGAAGTAAGTTGGCAAGATATGGGCAGATAGTAAGGCAACATATATGTCACATCTGGGTTTACCCCCTAGACGTAAAAAGCGTCGTTATCCTTTTCAAGGATTAATACTAGTCTCTTAGTATCATGTAATTACATTTACAGGTTGAACAATGTGGAAAATTTTAAATGTTTCACTAACACTACTTTGAGGTTTACATAGACTTCTACATACACTCAATATATATTCATATTGAGTATATATAGACCCTTTGTATAAGAAGGTTACATAGCCTTACACTTTTATCGCACATATACATATATAAGATAGAAATTAGTCTCAAAGATTTTCTCATCTCAAACAATAAAAAAAATTATCACAATATAGGCATAGCCCTTACATCAATCCAACAAGACCACATATAGGTCATACAAAAGTATAGTAATCAATTGAAAAGGAAAGAAATTAAATAGTCTTTAAGCTCATAACAAATACATAAGCTAGAAAGTGGCATTGACTTTGGAAGTTTAGGTCCTACATGAATTGGATGAAATGAAGAATGAAGGCCTTCAATAATGTCACCTTCCATTCTTTTTAACGATCGGAACATAAAATGTTTGAGGAAAAGGGAAAAAAGTGGGGTTAGTAGTTCACATGTACTAAGTATTGTACCTTACGCATATATACAAGCCGATCATGCAAAAAAGAGACTTTTAGTCAAAACATATCATTTTACCCCTTCAAGAACCTAGTGCAAAGCAACACAAGTCATATCAACCAACCAAACATGCTTACTATCTCAACAAGTTATACTTATCCCAACATACTTCAAACCATGATTTACTACAACCCTATCATAAAGGAATAATATCACAAGAATGAATAAGATTAAATCATATAATAATTACCAAGAAAACTACTTACGAATCCTTATCAAGTATATAAGTGCAATAACCAAGCAAAGCCGCATAACCTTAATTAATCAAGTATCCTCAACAAGAAACCATAACCACTGTCCGACTTTACATAACATAGAATTTAGGTTTACCTTTTATCATATATTAACATTATCAACCAAGCATACTCATAAATGAACTAATCAACATATAGTGTAAGCAATATGCCATGGTCATCATATATACATCATATATTTTCATAACATAAACATATATAAGAACCTCCTCCTATGACTCCCCTCAAATCTAACTAGTGCAATGTTTAGGTAGTGTCACGATCCAAATCGGGGCCGCGACTGGCACCCACATTTACCCTCCTATGTGAGCGAACCAACCCATCTAAACCTTAACATTTCAAGATATATCAACAGAAAATAATGCGGAAGACTTAAACTCATTAATAAAACAATTCAAAACTATTAATATTATCCCCAAAATCTGGAAGTCATCATCACAAAAACATCTATCCTCAAATTACTAAACTAAAAACGTCTAAGAAGCTAAAACAAATAAAAGCTAGTCCATGCCGGGAGTTCAAGGCATCAAGACTTGAAGAAGAAGATCCAGTCCAAGCTAGACGCATTAGCTCACCCTGAATTTCTGAAGGTAGTGAAGACTGGCTAGATCTACTGTTGAGTTGAAGTTGACGGAACGTTTGCTGCATTCCACAAATAACAAAGAAGAAAACATAAAAGTAGGGGGTCAGTACAACCACAAGTACTGAGTAGATATCATCGGCCAACTCAAATAGAAAACAGTATATATCAGTTAATATTATAAATCAACTATAAACTCAACATGTAGCATCAACAAGTACCATCATGTTCATCCATGAGGGCTCAAGCCTTAATACCATACTCATTTGGGAATTAAGTTTATTAGATTGAGTATATTTATCATCTTTCAAGATTCATTATCTTTCTTCCTCTTGTGTCGATACGTGACACTCCGATCCCCTACCACTATGTGTCGGTACGTGACACTCCGATCCCCTAATTCTACGTGTCGGTTCGTGACACCCGATCCCCTTTATGTGTCGGTACGTGACACTCTGATCCCCTATATGTGTCGGAACGTGACACTCCGATCCCCTATATGTGTCGGTATGTGACACTCCGATCCCCTATATGTGTCGGAACGTGACACTCCGATCCCCTATATGTGTCGGTACGTGACACTCCAATCCCCTTATTCTACGTGTCGGAACGTGACACTCCGATCCACTAATACTATGTGTCGGAACGTGACACTCCGATCCACTAATCTCATTCTATCCGTTCATCAAGCCTTCTCTATACCAAGGCATCATTTGAAAACTATGCCAAAGGTAAGAAGCGATCCCATTGGACACCAAACTCTATCACGCATGCGCGAAGCATATCTTCTTACACTTGAATCGTTCGCTCAGACTGACCATCGGTCTGAGGATGGAACGCGGTACTATGGTCCAACCTAGTACCCAATTCCGCATGCAGTGTTTTCAAAAACTTAGAAGTAAACTGCGTACCTCTATCTGATATGATGGAGAGTGGGACTCCATGCAACCGAACCACCTCCTAGATATAGATTTTTGCTAACTTTTCTGCACTATAAGTCACCTTGACCGGAATGAAATGAGCAGACTTAGTTAACCTATCAACAACCACCCAAATGGAGTCATACTTACCCATTGTCTTTGGAAGACCAACCACAAAGTCCATTGCGATTCTCTCCCACTTCCATTCAGGAATGTACATTCTCTGAAGCGTTCCTCCGGGTCTCTGGTGTTCATACTTTACTTGTTGACAGTTGGACATTTGGCAATAAAGTCAACAATATCGCGCTTCATTCTACTCCACCAAAAGTGTTGCTTTAGGTCGCGATACATCTTGGTTGCACCCGGATGTATAGAATACCTTGAACTATGAGCCTCTGTCAGAATAGAATTAATTAAATCATCGATGCGGGGTACACATACCCTTCCCTTAATCCTCAACACACCTTCCTCGTCGATTGTTGCTTCTTTAGCCTCTCCTTGCAACACCTTATCTCGGATTCGCATTAGTTTCTCATCATCAAACTGTTTTCCCTTAATATTGTCAAGAAAAGAAGATCTCGACTCCACACTAGCCAACAATCCTCCCTTCTCATTTATTTCTAACCTCATCAAGTCGTTAGCCAGAGTCTGAACCTCTCTAGCCAATGGGCGTCTAGAAGCTTGCAAATGAGCTAGACTTCCCATGCTTCCCGCCTTTCTACTCAAAGCATCTGCCACAACATTCGCCTTCCCCGGATGATACAAAATAGTGATGTCGTAGTCCTTCAGTAGTTCCATCCATCTCCTCTGTCTCAAGTTCAAATCTTTCTGAGTAAAGACATACTGAAGGCTACGATGATCCGTATAGACTTCACACTTAACCCCATATAAATAGTGTCTCCATTGTTTTAATGCAAACACCACCGCGGTCAATTCCAAGTAATGAGTTGGATAGTTACGTTCATGCACCTTTAATTGTCTTGAAGCATAAGCAATCACGTTCTTCTCTTGCATTAGCACTGCACCCAAACCCGAATAGGATGCATCACAATAGACAATGAAATTCTTACCTTCCACTTGCAAGGTAAGGATAGGCGCGGTAGTCAACAAAGTCTTGAGTTTCTGAAAGCTTTCCTCACACTCATCTGACCATACAAATGGAACATTCTGCTTAGTCAAGTTCGTCAATTGGGAAGCAATAGAAGAGAATCCCTTGACAAATCGGCGGTAGTAGCCAGCTAATCCAACAAAACTCCGTATTTCGGACACATTAGTGGGTCTCACCCAATTCTTCACTGTCTCAATCTTAGAAGGATCTACCATCACTCCTTCCTTAGAAACTACATGCCCCAAGAAGGACACTGCATCTAGCCAAAACTCACACTTAGAAAACTTTGCGTAAAGCTTTTTCTCCCTCAACATTTCCAATACTATTCTCAAATGCTCTTCATGTTCCTCCTTACTTTTGGAATATACCAGTATATCATCTATAAATACGATTACAAAGAGATCCAAATACGGCTTAAATATCCCATTCATCAAGCTCATGAAAGCAGCGGGGGCATTTCTAAGACCAAAAGACATCACTATAAATTCATAATGCCCATACCTAGTTCGGAAAGCAGTCTTTGGCACATCCGCTGCCCGTATTTTCAATTGATGATAACTGGATCTCAAGTCAATTTTAGAGAAGACACAAGCACCTTGTAACTGATCGAACAAGTCATCAATGCGAGGAAGAGGATACTTGTTCTTAATAGTTACCTTGTTCAACTGCCGGTAGTCTATGCACATCCGAAAACTCCCATCCTTCTTCTTTACAAACAAAATCGGAGCACCCCAAGGAGATGCACTTGGTCTAATGAAGCCTTTGCTCAACAACTCTTGAAGTTGAGCCTTTAACTCTCTTAATTCGGCGGGAGCCATTCTATACGGGGGTATAGAAATGGGGCGAGTACCCGGTTCAAGATCGATACAGAAGTCAATATCCCTATCTGGTGGCATACCAGGAAGATCTGTAGGGAACACATCCAAAATCTCACAGACTACCGAAACCGACTCAATCGAAGGTACTTGGGTAGTGTCATCCTTGAGATGTGCCAAGAAAGCTAAACACCCTTTACTAACCATTTTCTTAGCACGAAGAAAGGATATGATACGCACCGGATTGGAGGTGTAGTCGCCCTCCCACACTAACGGGTCTGTCCCAGGATTGGCTAACGTCAAGTTCATCCATGAGGGCTCAAGCCTCAATACCATACTCATTTGGGAATTAAGTTTATTAGATTGAGTATATTTATCATCTTTCAAGATTCATTATCTTTCTTCCTCTTGTGTCGGTACGTGACACTCCGATCCCCTACCATTATGTGTCGGTACGTGACACTCCGATCCCCTAATTCTACGTGTCGGTTCGTCACACCCGATCCCCTATATGTGTCGGTACGTGACACTCCGATCCCCTATATGTGTCGGAACGTGACACTCCGATCCCCTATATGTGTCGGTACGTGACACTCCGATCCCCTAATTCTATGTGTCGGAACGTGACACTCCGATCCACTAATACTATGTGTCGGAACGTGACACTCCGATCCACTAATCTCATTCTATCCGTTCATCAAGCCTTCTCTATACCAAGGCATCATCAATCCCCTTACTTTAATTCATCAAGCCCTCTTTTATACCAAGGCATCATCATTAATAAGTAGATTAAAGTTTCTTTCAAGATTTGGGATTCAATAGTTTTCATCATGCTTGTTTTATCAAAATCACATAATCATATTCATGCAAGCATACAATTAAGCATATAAACAGGTTTAAAATACTACAAATACATATCATTCACTATTAAGAGTTCACTACGAATATCGTAAAAACCATAACCTACCTCCACCGAAGAATTGATCAAACAAGCTAATCCTCAAGCTACGTTTTCTCCTCCCTCTCGATCGATCCCTCTCTTTCTCTTTGTTCTTTCTGTTTGTTTTATTCAAACCCTCTTTCCTTTACCCTAATTATCATATAATTTAGACTAAAAGAGGACAATAGAACCCACTAATTAACTTAAGGTTACCTCTTTTAACCCCCAAGTAATTAGACTTATTAATATTAACCCTCAATCTTTATAATTAAGGAAAGAATAGTCCAAAACGACCCTTAAAACGTGTAGAGGAATCCTATTCTGCCTGGGATTTGCGCAACCTGTGACGGGCCGTCGTGCTTGCGACAGTCCGTCACGATGGTCGTCGCAGCCTCCCAAAATCCAGGTGAACTGTGACGGCCCGTCACACCAGTGACGGTCCGTCCTGCACCTCCGTCCTGACGGTCAGAAACTCGTTTCTTGTACCAAATTCTCAAAAGTTGAAGTGTTTTGCAACGGGAACTCACGACGGTTCGTCGTGGATGTGACGGCACGTCCTGCAGGTCCGTCACAATTTACAGAGAGTCGATTTTCGGTATCCAATTTCAGAATTCTAAGTATGCTGAAACGATGCACCATCGACGAGCCGTTGTGCCTGTGACGGTCCGTCGCAGTGCCCGTGGTCTTTGCCAGTTTTTCCAGCATTAAAATCTGCTGCTCAAAACGACTAAACAGGTCGTTACAGGTAGAGTCCCATACCCCTACCTAGACTAAGCTAGAACTCGTATGTTATCCATGTTAGAGTTAAAGTCCATTGAAATTTTTTTAACCGTTTGGGAACATCTTTTCCTAACCGACATAGACAACGTGAGCTAGTGTTGAATCTGATTTCATAACCCTACACCGAAATAAGGCGGACTACTTTCTAAGGTAGTACCAAAAGATGAAACATAGCTACTACATGGATACACTAACTAGTATTCCAATGGGGGAAAGATAGGTCAAGAACCATAAGATATAGTTGGGACCCTCTTTATGCACCATGCATTATAGTCTCCAATCTCAAGGGTAATGTAGTATTCCTACCTTCCTTTTATGGGAAGGGACACTCTTCAATCTACTTAACTCTGTGCTAAGCAAGAGTTCTTTTGGAATTTATTTAAACCTTTAATAATGAATCATTCCTTAGTTTAGGGTCATAGGGTGTTAACCTTGTATAATAATCATCATCAATAGCTCAATAAAAATTTCTTGAGTATGAGTCCTTTAATCACAATTCACATATGTGAGGTTAACACATTAGCATTTCTTAGCATATAATGGCACATTGATAGTTTTCACCATCCTTATATCACATACAACTTAATCCACCTCACAACATAGTCAAGACATTTAAATTCAACATTATACAACCCTATAATCCTATTATAAGGCATACTCCAACCTAACATCATGACTTAACAACAATTTCTCACAATTGAAATTAATGATAGAGATTATGAGACTTAGAAAGTCTTCGTCATAGTCTGTAATCAAAGTCTTATGATCAACCCATAACTCAACCTAATTTGGGGTGTAACTTCATCACACAAGGACAATAAATAAGATAACAAAGCCAATTGCGTCTCTATAACACAATTTAACACTAGATCACAACTTAAGAACTAGAATGCTAGGCCTATAATTTATATAAATTTTATCATGATAACATCATAGGAGTAATCTAATCAACAACTAAATCAAGTTGTAACGACCCAAATCGAGCCGCGAGTGGTACCCACAGTTATCCTTCTATGTGAGCGAACCAATCAATCTAAAACCCCAAAATTTCAACCATAATAACAGAATATAACGCGGAAGACCTAAAACTCATTAACAAAATCAATTAATAACTTCTAAAATTTAACAATTACTTTCCCCAAAATCTTGAAGTCATCATCACAAGAACATCTATCCTCAAATAACTAAATCTAAGAGTATCTAGGAAGCTAAAATAAAGCTAGTCCATGCCGGAACTTCAAGGCATCAAGACATTAAGATCCAGTCCAAGCTAGAAGCATTAGCTTACCCTGAAATATGGTGTAATGAAGATTGGCTAGAGTTGCAGTTGAGTTGAAGACGACGGTACGTTTCTGCACTCCACAATTAAAAAAGAAAAAGCATACAAGTAGGGGTCAGTACAAAACACAAGTACTTAGTAGATATCATCGGCCAACTCAAAATAGAAAGCAATATATATATCAGATAATATCATAAAATCAACTACAACACTCAACAGGTAGCAACAACAAGTACTATAATCATTAATAAGTACGCCAAGTACACCCATGAGGACTCAAGCCTCAATGCCATACTCATTTGGGAAATAGGTTCATTAAATATAGTATATTAAGATATTTCAAGATTCATTCTCTTTACTATCCTGGTGTCGGAACGTGACACTCCGATCCTCATCATACTATCCTGGTGTCGGAACGTGACACTCCAATCCTCATCATACTATCCTGGTGTCGGAACGTGACACCCGATCCATATACTATCCTGGTGTCGGAACGTGACACTCCGATCCTCATCATACTATCCTGGTGTCGGAACGTGACACCCGATCCATATACTATCCTGGTGCCGGAACATGACACCCGATCCATATACTATCCTGGTGTCGGAACGTGACACTCCGATCCATATACTATCCTGGTGCCGGAACGTGACACCCGATCCACTACTACTATCCTGGTGCCGGAACGTGACACCCGATCCACTAAACTTATTCTTTTAATTCATCAAGCTTTCTTTTATACCAAGGCATCATCATTAACAAAGAGTTTTCAAGGTTAGGATTCAATAGCCTCATCATGCTTATTTTATCACAATTATATAATCACAACATGAAAGCACACAATTAAGCATATAGGAGACTTTACAATACTACCCAATACATATCATTCGCTATTAAGAGATTACTATGAAATAGCATAAACCATAACCTACCTCAACCGAAGAATTGAAGTCAAGTAACTACTTCTCCAATGCTTTTCCTTTCCTTATTGTCTCCGAACCTTTCCAATCTATCAAGTATATAAATGCACAATTTGTAAGTTAGCGAGTCTATAAACACTCGGATTAGTCTATGTTTAGCCTAGACCCAAAAATTCACCTAATTATATAATAAATTTTCCAAAATTCAAACGTAAGGGTAGATCTTAATTCCTCCCATTAACACAATTTAATGAAAATTAAGTAATTCAATACACCTAATATTTAATTATCTATCTCAATATATTAAAAACATAACTTAATAACATGATAACAATATTAGTAAGCTTATTTCCTATACCACTGGTGACGAAACCAGTGGTTAGCTCAAAATTCTATTCATATATATAAAAAGAAAACTCAATTTATTGAGCACCTTAGCAGTAGCATTTATGTTTCTCCATTACAAAATTTTAAATGTTTTACTTTTCAATTTCATCAAAGGCACATATTGAAGTTTATAACTTGTTATCACAGGTACAAAAAGGAGTTGGTCAATTCGCCTCTTTCCAATTACCATTATTATAAACTAATTCTAAACTTAACATTAAAATACTATAGATTTCATATCCCAACCATTAACTATCAACCATTATCCTAAATCATTACATTGATGAATATATTATTGTATCTTGAATCCATCTAATACTTATATAAATTCAAAAGGGACATTAATTAGAAACTACCCAACAGAAAACAAATTGGAAGGGGCTACGAAGGTTAGTAGTACCTGGGGTTGCTGCCTTCGATGTGCGGCTTTCCTTTCTTCTCTTCTTCTTTTTTTTTCCTTTTCTTTTTTACAGATTATTTTTACCCTAATTATTATATGACTAATTACAAAAGAAATAGTAAAGTGACCCACAATAATTTTTAATATTATTTTCTTTAACCACCAACTAAATAAGTTATTAAAACTACCCCATTATTTCTATAATTGTAGCTATGAATGGTCCAAAATACCTATTTAAATTATATTGAAATATTATATTATGAAATAAAAATCTCTAATATTTAAAACGACTAAATGGGTCGTTACAGTAGATACCAATTTACCCATCGTTCGTCCTCGAACGATCAAAAAAAATGAGGGAAGAAAGGGTAATTATCTCAACATTTCTTTCAAAATGTTAGTACCCCGGATCTCATATCAAAAGTACCAAAACAATCAACTAGAGGTCTACACCTCCTCTCATACAATGCCTCAAATAGGCCATGTCAATACTCCTACGACAACTTTTATTGTATGTAGCTCAACTTACCACAAAAATTTTCTCAAGTAGACTATACAACAGACATACTTACAAACTAGATCTTGGCGCAACCATCATGACAAATATTATCTAACATAAACACGATAAAATTTTGAAGAAAAAGTGGCTACAACCAGAAGTGGACTTTAACCAACTACCACACACTCATAATGCACAAACCATCACAGATCTTATAAGGATTTTCTTTTCACGACACAATCTAATCACAAGCTTAAGTGATGAAAATATTAGCTTTAGACATTGATTACTCATCAAGGGATAATCAACTTATCTGACCCAGGGAAGAATAATATCAAGTAAACACAAACAAGGGATACACTTCAAAATGCAGAACCTCTAACATTACTCATAGGCAATTGTAACTCTTCATAGAAGCTCTTATATAGATTCTCATAAGCAAGTTTGTGCGTATAAAACTACTGATATACTTTAGTTATTCCAAACAACACCTATTCTGTCATAAATAAAATACCAAGTTTGCCCAAGGAACCCTATCAATAGGACACAGAAGAATCTTTACATCCGATTCACCACAAGAAATCAACCCATAGATATGAAAACACGCGTGGACATAGAAAATGAATCATACTCTAAATCACACCCGAAATGAAGTAGTTGTTCACGTAAGAGTGTATATAACAAAGGCCGAATAACTTCAGATATATATATATATATATATATATATTTTTCTCTCGATAGTTTCCATATCAAACATCTTCATTCATCTTACTCTATCTCTTTGATTTCCTAGCTACCCACAATCACCAATTTAGTCCCTATTATAATTGCACGCATACTTACTTTATTGAACCATAAATCCAATGAAGACGACACTTTTTGTACTAACAAAACATCATAACCACACCGATCATCTACCTTACTCCAAAACCACCATTAGTATCAAAGTACTCTTATAAAATATATGTTCAAACTATGTCTATTTCTCTTTATATTTAAGCATTTCATGACAATTACGAGTTCCAACCAAGGCTACACATTATGTAAAATTTGATAGTACCTTTCCATTATGATAACTATTAAATCAAACCTCAAGTAAACCTCACACCACTTCCACATATCATGCTTTAGCTACCTTCTAAACCATCACATACCTCATGCCAACACTTAGAAAGTTTCTTGGTCATTCAATTTTTAATGTACCCTATTAGCTCATAACCTTTATTCACCATTAAATATCTGTGTAACACATCATAATATTCTATGTAATCCCATCAACATAGTAGTATTATTCCAACTCTAAATTCTTAATAACCATGTAGAATTATATTACACCTTATGCATCATTCTTAAGTCATCTATCCAAATTTGAGCAATCTAACCCCCTGTAGAATACTAAATTATTTATGCCTCATTGTTTGCAATCCAATTCAAAACTCAATCTTTATAAAAGTCAATGATAAGTTCTAGTAGGTCTATATCGAACTACTTCACCTCTCACAGTCATATCTAAACTCATACGCAAAAATCAATACAACCATCAACTACACCCCATGGGTTTATACAAGAGGTCTTATTCCTTCATTTTTCTCAAATTCTTTGTATGGTGCAAAATTATAATATATTGACCCTTCAATATATCAAACTCTTGTTTCCCTAGCTTGCTTAGTGATCTTATGTCTTACCAATAACCCATGATATTTTACTTCACACCCTAAATCAAAACTCTGAGGGTAAACCCGTCTTTAGATCCTTTAACAATCAAAATAGCAAACGTTATGGTCCTAAACATGCATAAACTCTTTCACATGCTCAATACCGATGCAATCAATCATTTCTCATCTTACTAATTCATACCTTCACAAAATATATCACCATAAATCCAGACTTATAACAAAAAATAATTTGAATTGTAAGTACAACTGTGTAATACAATGCCCTTATATATCTATATTTGCTTATACTTTGAAGATTTTTATGAATTACTGTATCTTATCTTATCATCAACCTTACCATAACCTACGCTAAAAATCTAAACCCAACTAATTACTATATTCAACACTACCACAAAGCTTATCATCCCACTCAAGCTAAACGCTTGTACACTCCTCTCTTAAAATTTACCCAATAACTTTTAACCAATCTGACTAACCAGTTACATTATTTCTTTAACCAAAACAAAATAGGAAAATTCACGCGCTCTTGAACCCCATTCTCAATCCTTTTAAAGATACATTTTTAATCCAAGCATACAAAGAAAATAATCCTTGCTCTCACCTAATTTTGAAAGCTTCACATCCCATAAATTTGATCTTATTTTAATTATGACTCTAGCTCCTTTAAGTTCTATACGAGCGTTGCCCCAATATCTTCTAAAACGTTCCATACAATCACATTACTTAACTAAATAGTAGAAATTCACAACCTTAGATGCTCACAAGTTTTTATTACCATGCAAAAATCATTTAAACAACAAATCCTTATTATATAGTTTCATCTCAATCACAACCCCTCACGAACTCTTTTGTAACGACCTGTTTAGTCGTTTTGAGCAGCAGAACAAATTCTGGAAAAACTGGCTGGAACCACGGACCCAACGACGGACCGTCACAGGCTCGACGGACCGTCGTGGGTGTTCCATTCCATGACACTTAGCATTTTGAGTTGGGTACTAGAAATCGACTCTCTGTAAATTGTGACGGACCTGCAGGACGTGCCGTCACACCCACGACGAACCGTCGTGAGTCCCGTTGCAAAACACTTCGACTTTTGAGAATTTGGTGCAAGAAAACGAGTTTCTGACCGTCATGACGGAAGTGCAGGACGGACCGTCACAGGAGTGACGGACCGTCACAGAACACTTGGTGAAAAATAAGATTTTGGCCTCTGCGACGACCACTGTGACGGACCGTCGCAGGCATGACGGCCCGTCACAGGCTGCACAATCCCAGGCAGTTTGGGATTTCTCCACACACGTTTTAAGGGTCGTTTTTGATTATTCTTTCCTTAATTACAAGATTGAGGGGTAACATTAATAAGTCAAATTACTTAGGGGTTAAAAGGGGTAACCTTAAGTGAATTAGAGGGGTTTTATTGTCCTTTTTCACACTTAATTACATGATTAATTAGGGTAAAGGAAAGAGGGTTGAATAAAACAAAAGAGAAAGAACAGAAAGGGAGAGAGCAGATCGATCGAGAGAGAGGAGAATAGCAAGCTTGGGAAATTTCTTGTTGATTCCAATTCTTCGGTGGAGGTAGGTTATGGTTTTATGTTACGATAATCGTAGTGAACTCTTGATAGTGTATGATATGTATTGATGATGTGTAAACCTGTCTATATGCTTAATTGTATGCTTGCATGATTATGATTATGAAATTGTTATGAATTAACACAAGCATGATGAAGCTATTGAATCCCAAATCTTGAAAGAACCCTAATTCACTTGATATATTATATAATAAGATTGATGCTGCCTTAGTATGAAAGAAGGCTTGACAATTATATAATGATAATGAGGATGCCTTAGTATAAAAGAAGGCTTGATGAATTAGGGGATCGGGTGCCACGTTCCGTACCAGGATAGAATGAATATGAGGATCGGAGTGTCACGTTCCGACACCAGGATAGAATATGAGGATCGGGTGCCACGTCCGGTACCAGGATAGAATGAATATGAGGATCAGAGTGTCACGTTCCGACACCAGGATAGAATATGAGGATCGGGTGCAACGTTCCGGTACCAGGATAGAATGAATATGAGGATCGGAGTGTCACTTCCGACACCAGGATAGAATATGAGGATCGGGTGCCACGTTCCGGTACCAGGATAGAATGAATTGAGGATCGGAGTGTCACGTTCCGACACCAGGATAGAATTAGAGAGCGGAGTGTCACGTACCGACACAAGAGGAAGAAAGATAATGAATCTTGAAAGATAATGAATATACTCATCTAATGAACTTAATTTCCCAAATGAGTATGGTATTGAGGCTTGAGACCTCATGTGTGAACTTGACGGAAATTGTTAATGATAAAGTAATTGCTGTGCTACATGTTGAGTATTGTAGTTGATTTACATTATTGTTGATATATATT
Source organism: Solanum peruvianum (assembly GCA_027705065.1). Classification (NCBI taxonomy): domain Eukaryota; kingdom Viridiplantae; phylum Streptophyta; class Magnoliopsida; order Solanales; family Solanaceae; genus Solanum; species Solanum peruvianum. Next base: position 33,630,496 of record JAKWJD010001757.1, read on the forward strand.
GTTCCCTATTTTGAGTTGACGATGATATCTACTCAGTACGTGTGGTTGTACTGACCCCCTACTTTTATGTTTCCCTTTGTTATTTGTGTTATGCAGCAAACGTTCCGTCAACTTCGACTCAGCATAATCAAGCCAGTCTTCACTCCATCGGAAATTCAGGGTGAGCTAATGCGTCTAGCTTGGACTGGGTCTCCTTCTTCAAGTCTTGATGCCTTGAACTTCCGCATGGACTAGATTTTACTTACTTTTGTTCTTAGACATTCCTATTTAGTGATTTGATTTTAGATGTTCTTGTGGTGATGACTTCCAGATTTTGGGAATATTAATAATAGTTTTGAGTTGTTTTTATTAATGAGTTTAAGTCTTCCGCATTATTTTCGGTTGAAATATCTTGAATGTTAGGTTTAGATGGGTTGGTTCGCTCACATCGGAGGGTAAATGTGGGTGCCAGTCGCGTCCCCGATTTGGGTCGTGACAGACTTGGTATCAGAGCATTAGGTTCATTGGTCTCATCACACAGAACAGGTTTAGTAGAGTCTTAACGGTAAGGGGACGCCTTTACTTTTCTTTGAGAGGCTATAAGACTTTAGGAAAATTCCATTCTTTCATTCCTTCTTTCGTGGCTATTACTTGAGTCCAATTGGTATCTAGGTGATACAAATTGGTATCTGACCATCTTCATTCTATCTCGCAGATGGTTAGAACTAGAGCAACGACCGCAACCAGCAGCGACAACGGAAAGACATGAAACTAATGAGCCAGCCACTGGGGCTGTGGCTCGAGGAGGAACAGTGGCAAGAGGCCGTGGAAGAGGTCGTGGGAGGACGTCCTCTAGAGGAGAGGACGAGCCCTAGCCCATCTGATACTAGGGCGGTGACTCCTCCACCGACCGAAGAGGTGATAAGAGAGGGTGAGGAAGGGGAAACTGAACAAGGGCAAATGAGGAAATGCCACCCCACCCAACCTACCCCAGAGATGATCAACCAAGTACTTGCTTATCTTAGCGGGTTGTCTGATCAGGGTCAAGCACCTCCAGTGGTTTCTGTACCAACACCTCCGGATTCAGAGATACGACATGCGGCTACCATGGCTCCCCGCATGGATGCACCATTGGGAATAGGCACATTTCCACGTCTGACTACTGGGCCTATTATGACAAACGATCAACATGAACTTTTTAGTAGTTCTTGAAACAAAACCTCCAGTCTTCAAGGGTGCAGAATCTGAGGATGCTTATGACTTCTGGTTGATTGTCATGAACTACTACACAAAATGGGAATAGTAGAGAGGTTTGGTGTCGAGTTCGTGAGCTATCAGTTCCAAGGGAACGCCAAAATGTGGTGGCGTTCACATGTTGAGTGTCAACCAACGGAGGCACCACCTATGACTTGGGAATCATTCTCTAGTTTGTTCATGGAAAATATATCCCCCGCACTTTGAGGGATAGGAAGAGGGATGAGTTTTTGAGTCTTGAACAGGGTAGAATGACGGTTAATGCATACGAGGCTAAATTTCCGCGCACTGTCCAGATATGCCACGCAACTTTGTTTCAGTCCACAAGAACGGATCCGCCGTTTTGTGAAGGGGTTGAGGTCAGAGTTGCGGATTTCAGCCTGCAGATAGCGGCAACAGCAACATCCTTCCAAGAGGTGGTAGATTTTGTGATTGAGGTGGAAGGAGTGAAACCAGATGACTTCACCACGACATCGACATCAAAGAGGTTCCGAAGGGAGGTGAGTATAATGGTTCTTATTCTAGAGGACAGAACTCCGGAGGTCACTCAAATCGACCAATACAGTCTTCACTACAGACTGTAGTTGGGGGTCCACCTCAGAACGGTCAACACTTCTCGGAGAGGCCGACGCGTGAACCCAGAGAATGTTATGGGTGTGGAGAGGTTGGACACATTAAGAGGTACTGTCCAAACAGAGTTACAAACCCCCAATGGCTAGAGGAAGAGGTGGTAATGGTAGAGGTCGATATTCTGGAGGGCGTGGTGGCCGAGGTAATGGTGGTCACCAAAACGGCAGAGGTGAAGGGCAAACCGGAGCCACTACTACACAACATGGTAGGGGCAACGGACAGACAATTAATGGGGCTCATTGCTACGCTTTCCCTGGGAGATCTGAAGCGGAGGCGTCTGATGCTGTTATCACAGGTAATCTCTTGGTTTGTGATTGCATGGCATCTGTATTATTTGACCCTGGCTCCACGTTTTCATATGTATCTTCTCATTTGCTAATGGCCTAAATTTACATTGTGAATTACTTGACATACCTATTCGTGTTTCTACTCCGGTGGGTGAGTCTGTGATAGTCGAAAAAGTGTATAGGTCTTGTTTGGTAAATTTTGTGGGGAGCAACACTTATGTAGATTTGGTTATTTTAGAAATGGGTGATTTTGATGTAATTCTGGGTATGACTTGGCTTTCTCCAAACTTTGCGATTCTGGATTGTAATGCTAAAACAGTGACGCTAGCCAAGCCTGGGGCAGATCCGTTAGTGTGGGAGGGTGACTACACTTCCAATCCGGTGCGTATCATCTCATTTATTCGTGCTCAGAAGATGGTTAGTAAGGGTTGTCTAGCTTTCTTGGCACATCTCAAGGATGACACTATCCAAGTACCCTCAATTGAATCAGTTTCGGTAGTTCGAGAATTTTTGGATGTGTTCCCTGCAGATCTTCCCGGTATGCCACCAGATAGGATATAGACTTCTGCATTGATTTGGAACCCGGTACTCGCCCCATTTCTATACCCCCGTATAGAATGGCTCCCGCCGAATTAAGAGAGTTAAAGGCTCAACTTCAAGAGTTGTTGAGCAAAGGCTTCATTAGACCAAGTGCATCTCCTTGGGGTGCTCCGGTTTTGTTTGTGAAGAAGAAAGATGGGAGTTTCCGAATGTGCATAGATTACCGACAGTTGAACAAGGTAACTATTAAGAACAAGTACCCACCATTCCTCGCATTGATGACTTGTTCGATCAGTTACAAGGTGCTTGTGTCTTCTCGAAGATCGACTTGAGATCCGGTTATCACCAATTGAAAATACGAGCAACGGATGTGCCAAAGACTGCTTTTCGAACTAGGTATGGGCATTATGAGTTTGTGGTAATGTCGTTTGGTCTTACTAATGCCCCTGCCGCCTTCATGAGCTTGATGAACGGGATTTTCAAGCCATATTTGGATCTCTTTGTGATTGTGTTTATTGATGATATACTGATATACTCCAAAAGTAAGAAAGAACATGAGGAGCATTTGAAATTGGTGTTAGAGTTGTTGAGAAAGAAAAAGCTTTATGCGAAATTCTCCAAGTGTGAGTTTTGGTTAGATTCAGTGTCCTTCTTGGGGCACGTGGTTTCTAAGGATGGAGTGATGGTAGATCCATCTAAGATTGAGACGGTAAAGAATTGGGTAAGACCTACAAACGTGTCAGAAATAAGGAGTTTTGTGGGGTTAGCTAGCTACTACCGCCGATTCGTCAAGGGATTCTCTTCCATTGCTTCCCAATTGACGAACTTGACTAAGCAGAATGTTCCATTTGTATGGTCAGATGAATGTGAGGAAAGCTTTCAGAAGCTTAAGACTTTGTTGACTACCGCGCCCATCCTCACCTTGCCGGTAGAGGGCAAAAACTTCATTGTCTATTGTGATGCATCCTATTCTGGGTTGGTTGCAGTGCTAATGCAAGAGAAAAATGTGATTGCTTATGCTTCGAGGCAATTAAAGGTGCATGAACGTAACTATCCGACCCATGATTTGGAGTTGGCCGCGGTAGTATTTGCACTAAAGCAATGGAGACACTATTTGTATGGGGTTAAGTGTGAAGTCTATACGGACCATCGTAGCCTACAATATGTCTTCACTCAGAAGAACTTGAACTTGAGACAGAGGAGATGGATGGAACTACTAAAGGATTACGACATCACTATTTTGTATCATCCGGGGAAGGCTAATGTTGTGGCAGATGCCTTGAGTAGAAAGGCCGGAAGTATGGGAAGTCTAGCTCATTTGCAAGCTTCTAGACGCCCATTGGCTAGAGAAGTGCAGATTTTGGCTAATGACCTTATGAGGTTAAAAATAAATGAGAAGGGAGGATTGTTAGCTTGTGTAGAGGCAAAATCCTCTTTCCTTGATCAGATTAAGGGGAGACAGTTTGACGATGAGAAACTAAGGCGAATTCGAGATAAAGTGTTGCAAGGAGAGGCTAAGGAAGCGATAATCGATGGGGAAGGTGTTTTGAGGATCAAGGGAAGAGTATGTGTACCCCGCATCGATGATTTGATCACCACTATTCTTACAGAAGCTCATAGTTCCGGATATTCTATACATCCTGGTGCAACCAAGATGTATCGCGACCTAAAGCAAACACTTCTGGTGGAGTAGAATGAAGCGAGATATTGTTGAGTTTGTTGCCAAGTGTCCAAATTGTCAACAAGTAAAGTACGAACACCAAAGGCCCGGAGGAACACTTCAGAGGATGCCCATTCCTGAATGGAAGTGGGAGAGAATCGCGATGGACTTCGTGGTTGGTCTTCCAAAGACATTGGGCAAGTATGACTCTATTTGGGTGATTGTTGATAGGTTAACTAAGTCTGCTCACTTCATTCCTGTCAAGGTGACCTACAATGCAGAGAAGTTAGCCAAAATCTACATCTCAGAAATCGTTCGGTTGCATGGAGTTCCACTCTCAATCATATCAGATAGAGGTACGCAGTTTACTTCTAAGTTTTGGAGAACACTACATGCTGAATTAGGTACTAGATTGGACCTTAGTACTGCATTTCATCCTCAGACCGATGGTCAGTCTGAGCGAACGATTCAAGTTTTGGAGGATATGCTTCGCGCATGTGTGATAGAGTTTGGTGGCCATTGGGATAGTTTCTTACCTTTGGCAGAGTTTTCATACAATAATAGTTATCACTCTAGTATCGACATGGCCCCATTTGAAGCATTGTATGGGAGGAGGTGTAGGTCTCCCATTGGTTGGTTTGATGCCTTCGAGGTTAGACCTTGGGGGACTGACCTGTTGAGAGATTCTATGGAGAAGGTGAAAGCTATTCAAGAAAAGCTTTTGGCGGCTCAAAGTAGACAAAAGGAGTATGCAGACCGAAAGGTTAGAGACTTGGAGTTCATGGAAGGTGAACAAGTCTTGTTGAAGGTTTCGCCCATGAAAGGGGTGATGCGGTTTGTAAAAAGAGGTAAGCTATGTCCAAGGTATATTGGACCATTTGAAGTGCTTAAGAGAATAGGGGAGGTGGCTTATGAATTAGCCTTGCCCCCAGGGCTGTCCGGAGTACATCCGGTGTTCCATGTATCCATGTTGAAGAGATACCACGGAGATGGAAACTACATTATCCGTTGGGATTCAGTTTTGTTGGATGAGAACTTGACTTATGAAGAGGAACCGGTTGCTATATTAGATAGAGAAGTTCGCAAGTTGAGGTCGAGAGAGATTGCATCCATCAAAGTTCAATGGAAGAATCGACCGGTTGAAGAAGCTACTTGGGAGAAGGAGGCAGATATGCAAGAAAAATACCCACATCTGTTCACAGATTCAGGTACTCCTTTTCGCCATGGTCTTTTTCTTCTTTGATCGTTCGGGGACGAACGATGGGTAAATTGGTATCTATTGTAACGACCTGTTTAGTCGTTTTGAGCAGCAGAACAAATTCTGGAAAAACTGGCTGGAACCACGGACCCAACGACGGACCGTCACAGGCTCGACGGACCGTCGTGGGTGTTCCGTTCCATGACACTTAGCATTTTGAGTTGGGTACTGGAAATCGACTCTCTGTAAATTGTGACGGACCTGCAGGACGTGCCGTCACACCCACGACGAACCGTCGTGAGTCCCGTTGCAAAACACTTCGACTTTTGAGAATTTGGTGCAAGAAAACGAGTTTCTGACCGTCATGACGGAAGTGCAGGACGGACCGTCACAGGAGTGACGGACCGTCACAGAACACTTGGTGAAAAATAAGATTTTGGCCTCTGCGACGACCACTGTGACGGACCGTCGCAGGCATGACGGCCCGTCACAGGCTGCACAATCCCAGGCAGTTTGGGATTTCTCCACACGTTTTAAGGGTCGTTTTTGATTATTCTTTCCTTAATTACAAAGATTGAGGGGTAACATTAATAAGTCAAATTACTTAGGGGTTAAAAGGGGTAACCTTAAGTGAATTAGAGGGGTTTTATTGTCCTTTTTCACACTTAATTACATGATTAATTAGGGTAAAGGAAAGAGGGTTGAATAAAACAAAAGAGAAAGAACAGAAAGGGAGAGAGCAGATCGATCGAGAGAGAGGAGAATAGCAAGCTTGGGAAATTTCTTGTTGATTCCAATTCTTCGGTGGAGGTAGGTTATGGTTTATGTTACGATAATCGTAGTGAACTCTTGATAGTGTATGATATGTATTGATGATGTTGTAAACCTGTCTATATGCTTAATTGTATGCTTGCATGATTATGATTATGAAATTGTTATGAATTAACAAAGCATGATGAAGCTATTGAATCCCAAATCTTGAAAGACCCTAATTCACTTGATATATTATATAATAAGATTGATGCTGCCTTAGTATGAAAGAAGGCTTGACAAATTATATAATGATAATGAGGATGCCTTAGTATAAAAGAAGGCTTGATGAATTAGGGGATCGGGTGCCACGTTCCGGTACCAGGATAGAATGAATATGAGGATCGGAGTGTCACGTTCCGACACCAGGATAGAATATGAGGATCGGGTGCCACGTTCCGGTACCAGGATAGAATGAATATGAGGATCGGAGTGTCACGTTCCGACACCAGGATAAATATGAGGATCGGGTGCCACGTTCCGGTACCAGGATAGAATGAATATGAGGATCGGAGTGTCACGTTCCGACACCAGGATAGAATATGAGGATCGGGTGCCACGTTCCGGTACCAGGATAGAATGAATATGAGGATCGGAGTGTCACGTTCCGACACCAGGATAGAATTAGAGGAGCGGAGTGTCACGTACCGACACAAGAGGAAGAAAGATAATGAATCTTGAAAGATAATGAATATACTCAATCTAATGAACTTAATTTCCCAAATGAGTATGGTATTGAGGCTTGAGACCTCATGTGTGAACTTGACGGAAATTGTTAATGATAAAGTAATTGCTGTGCTACATGTTGAGTATTGTAGTTGATTTACATTATTGTTGATATATATTGTTCCCTATTTTGAGTTGACCGATGATATCTACTCAGTACGTGTGGTTGTACTGACCCCCTACTTTTATGTTTCCCTTTGTTATTTGTGTTATGCAGCAAACGTTCCGTCAACTTCGACTCAGCAGTAGATCAAGCCAGTCTTCACTCCATCGGAAATTCAGGGTGAGCTAATGCGTCTAGCTTGGACTGGGTCTCCTTCTTCAAGTCTTGATGCCTTGAACTTCCGGCATGGACTAGATTTTACTTACTTTTGTTCTTAGACATTCCTAGTTTAGTGATTTGATTTTAGATGTTCTTGTGGTGATGACTTCCAGATTTTGGGAATATTAATAATAGTTTTGAGTTGTTTTTATTAATGAGTTTAAGTCTTCCGCATTATTTTCGGTTGAAATATCTTGAATGTTAAGGTTTAGATGGGTTGGTTCGCTCACATCGGAGGGTAAATGTGGGTGCCAGTCGCGTCCCCGATTTGGGTCGTGACATCTTTTCACCATCATGCTCAGTTAGTCCTTGTTATCACCACGAAGTGAACCTTTTCCTCGATCTGATACCTTAAACTTAGGTATACCACTCAAATTCAAGAGACTAACCTAATTAATATGCACTTTCTTGCTAAATTTTCAATTTACTTCACCCAAGTATATCCACTAGGACTTTCTTTCCCAATAATTTGTCATTTTAGTATCAATCTAAACCTTTGAAGCTTAAGATAAAATCGTCAGTGCTCATTCAGACCCTCAAGATACATTTCACAACCCCAAGATCCACCACTAAAATTTCCTTTAAAATAATGCTCAATCTAAGTTCCTGTAGTAATAAACTAGTTGGTTTCTCAAATGTGAATGCAACACTAAATCGTTTTATCTGACCATGTCATATAACTGGTAACTCTTTTTAGTAATTAGTATTCATACTTGACAATCGACGTACATGTTTCCACATAACCCTAGAACTTCCACAACGTGAAAGTCCATTAGATAACTTACTAGAACACATCATACCTGTCCATAATATCGTACACAAATAACCCACATATTTCTACCCATTGAATAATTGCAAAACATTATCGAATATGTTCTCTCTCAAGACCAAACAATTTGTTTTACTTCTTAGATCAATTCAATAACAAAATAGCACACTTCCTAACTCTAACCAAGTAAGCATCGATGACTTTCTTGAATATACCCTCACTCTATGAAGTCATAGTAGTGTCTTTATTAACCGACACTCGACATGAGACTACCACCACATTTTGCGATCGAGAAAATATATCTATTTCTAAGGACATAATTTTTTTTTTGTTGTTGCTATTTCAATTTCAAATACTTTAGTAGTGCCCATATATGAAATAGAGTGAAGAAGTTCACATACCAATTTATATCACCTAGATACCAATTCGATCCAAGTAATAGCACGAAAGAAAGAAAGAAGGAATGGAATATTCCTAAAGTCTTATAGCCTCTCAAAGAAAAGTAAAGGCATCCCCCTAGCGTTCCTTAAGACTCTACGAGACTTGTTCTTTTGTGATGAGACCAACGAACCTAATGCTTTGATACCAAGTTTGTCACGACCCAAATCGAGCCGCGAGTGGCACCCACACTTATCCTTCGATGTGAGTGAACCAATCAATCTAAAACCCAAACATTTCAACCATAATAAAAGAATATAACGCGGAAGACCTAAAACTCATTAACAAAATCAATTAATAACTTCTAAAATTTATCAATTACTATCCCCAAAATCTAGAAGTCATCATCACAAGAACATCTATCCTCAAATTACTAAATCTAAGAGTATCTAGGAAGCTAAAATAAATAAAAGCTAGTCCATGCCGGAACTTCAAGGAATCAAGACATTAAGAAGAAGATCCAGTCCAAGCTAGAAGCATTAGCTCACCCTGAAATCTTGTGTAATGAAGACTTGCTAGAGTTGCAGTTGAGTTGAAGACGACGGTACGTTTGCTGCACTCAACAATTAACAAAGAAAAAGCATACAAGTAGGGGTCAGTACAAAACACAAGTACTGAGTAGATATCATCGGCCAACTCAAAATACAAAGCAATATCTATCAGATAATATCATAAAATCAACTACAATACTCAAAAGGTAGCAACAACAAGTACTATAATCATTAATAAGTACGCCAAGTACACCCATGAGGACTCAAGCCTCAATACCATACTCATTTGGGAAATAGGTTCATTAAATTGAGTATATTAACATATTTCAAGATTCATTCTCTTTACTATCCTTGTGTCGGAACGTTACACTCCGTCCTCATCATACTATCCTGGTGCCGGAACGTGACACTCTGATCCTCATCATACTATCTTGGTGTCGGAACGTGACACCTGATCCATATACTATCCTGGTGTCGGAACGTGACACTCTGATCCTCATCATACTATCCTGGTGTCGGAACGTGACACCCGATCCATATACTATCCTTGTGTCGGAACGTGACACTCCGATCCATATACTATCCTGGTGCCGGAACGTGACACCCGATCCATATATTATCCTGGTGTTGGAACGTGACACTCCGATCCATATACTATCCTAGTGCCGGAACTTGACACCCGATCCACTACTACTATCCTGGTGCCGGAACGTGACACCCGATCCACTAACATCATTCAATTAGTTAATCAAGCCTTCTTTTATACCAAGGAATCATCATTAACAAAGAGTTTTCAAGGTTAAGATTCAATAGCCTCATCATGATTATTTTATCACAATTATATAATCACAACATGCAAGAATACAATTAAGCATATAGGAGACTTTATAATACTACCCAATACATATCATTCGCTATTAAGAGTTTACTAAGAAATAGCATAAACCATAACCTACCTCCACCGAAGAATTGAAGTCAAGTAACTACTTCTCCAATGCTTTTCCTTTCCTTATTGTCTCCGAAGCTTTCCAATCTATCAAGTATATATATGCACAATTTGTAAGTTAACGAGTCTATAAACACTCGGATTAGTCTATGTTTAGCCTAGACCCAAAAATTCACCTAATTATATAATAAATTTTCCAAAATTCAAACCTAAGGGTAGATCTTAATTCCTCCCATTAACACAATTTAATGAAAATTAAGTAATTCAATAAACCTAATATTTAATTATCTATCTCAATATATTAAAAAATTAACTTAATAACATGATAATAATATTAGTAAGCTTAATTCCTATACCATTGGTAACGAAACCAGTGGTAAGCTCAAAATTCTATTCATATATATAAAAAGAAAACTAAATTTATTGAGCACCTTAGCAGTAGCATTTATGTTTCTCCATTACAAAATTTTCAATGTTTTAGCTTTCAATTTCATCAAAGGCACATATTGAAGTTTGTAATTTGTTATCACAGGTACAAAGAGGAGTTGGTCAGTTCGCCTCTTTCCAATTACCATTATTATAAACTAATTCTAAACTTAACATTAAAATAATATAGATTTCATATCCCAACCATTAACTATCCACCATTATCCTAAATAGTTACATTGATGAATATATTATTGTATCTTGAATCCATCTAATACTTATATAAATTCAAAAGGGACATTAATTAGCAACTACCCAACAGAAAACAAATTGGAAGGGGTTACGAAGGTTAGTAGTACCTGGGGTTGCTTCCTTCGATGTGCAGCTTTACTTTCTTCTCTTTTTTTTTTCCTTTTCTTTTTACAGATTATTTTTACCCTAATTATTATATGACTAATTACAAAAGAAATAATAAAGTGACCCACAATAATTTTTAATGTTATTTTCTTTAACCAACAACTAAATAAGTTATTAAAACTACCCCATTATTTCTATAATTGTAGTTATGAATGGTCCAAAATACCTATTTAAATTATATTGAAATAGTATATTATGAAATAAAAAGCTCTAATATTTAAAACGACTAAATGGGTCGTTACAATTGAATGATAACAATATAATATAGATCAATATCATACGCTAGGGTTAGGGATCGAGGATCATATTCTTCCATTTAGACCAACCCACTAACAATTAGCATAATGAAGTTGAAATTAATGTTCATTTATTAAATATAACCTAAATAAATCATAAAAAATTCAACGCCTTATCATAGCTAATCTTCAATTGTGAATCAGGTAGAGAGAGAAACAATAGAGAAAGAAATTTTATATTTGAGAATTGTCTTAGATTAATAAGGCTTGGGAGTATTTATATAGGTTTTTAAAAAAACATAAATAGACTCACTTAACCCCTAATTAGTCCACTTAACCCCCCACCTAATTAAATGAGACCAACTTAAAGTAGGAAGAAAACTCGACCCTCACAGACGAGACCCCGAAGGACGGGTCGTCTTTGAGTCGACGGACCTTTTCCCTCTCCTCGTGCACTCTGTCAATGAGTTCAGTGACGGTGCAGGCAAAAGTCTTCCCCTTAATGGATAAATATGGGACTACGGTGGCATCGATTTCCCGTTTGTCCAAACATGGCCCGTCTATAGCATCGTTGATGCACGCTGCCAGGCACTGTTGCTTCAAACGCTAGAGTCCTCTTGAAGGGTCCTTACTCGGTCCTTGTGGAGTCGTACCCAAATATTTTGACCATGAAACAACCAACCACCTAGTAGCTACTCTTCAACCAATTTTCGTAAAAATATGACTCCAAAAAATTAGTAAAATATGCTAAAGCACGCTAACACCCCTTCGAACCAACATCCCAAACATCATGGACGTTCTTGGACGTTTTGGTTCTTAAACTTCCTAAATTACCTATATTAATTAGAATAGACTTTAAACAGTACTTAGACCTTATGACGCATACGTTAGGATTTACGACAAGTCTTGGATTTTCAAGGTGATACATTATCCCCCGCTTAGGAACATTCGTCCCCAAAAGACACAAAAACACTTTTAAGGAAAGGGATAGACTCAAGACTAGCAGCACAACCAATAAACTATATTAAATTAACATAAACACTGTCATTTCAACGAGGCAATTTCATAACTCATATTACTATAAATAAGGTTCAAATCACTTCATCGTGAGGCATTTCCTTTTCACAACACGTATGAGCTCAACATACATTTCATAAGTCAATTAGCGCAAAGTCAACTTAAAAACATGCTACATATCATTTCATAAATAATTACTATTTCAAAATACACAATATAACTCAAAACAAGAAAAAAGCAAAATTTGATGTTTTCAAAAGCAATATTACAGTAACTTCACTCTAAAGCTTCAAAATTGCATACTTTGCAAAACTTCACCCAAAAATCAAGAAACCTTAACTTCTAGTCATATTTATATTATTAAATTGAAATACTAACCTTAATTCTAAAAAATATGAGGGTAATGGGACTTCATGTCGGCCTCAGCCTCCCATGCTGACCCTCAACTAGATCATTCTTCCATAACACCTATACGAAAACACCTTATTTATTCCTCAACTTCTTCACTTGCCTATCAGGAATTTGAACAGCAACTTCTGCAAAAGAGAAGTTATCCTTTACACCAAAACCCCTAATAGAAACATTGGAATCGGAATAATCTATACACTTTAGACAAGAAATAATACGAACTCTTGGAATATATTTTCCTCCATTCCACTCTATAATGGGTTTATTTTGAAAGTTAAACCTTACGACTCTTTTCCTACAATCAAAGGAGGCAAAACATGCATGCAACCAATCCATAAAAATTAAAGTATCAAAATCAATCATATCGAGTTCTACTAGATCAACATAACAAACTATATTGGGCAACATTATTGGACAATTACTATACACCTTTTTTACAAAAACCGATTCACCCACTAGAGTAGACACTACCAAATGTTCGCGCAAAATATCAAGTAAAATATCAAACTTCTTAGCTACTTGAGGTGTAAAAAAAGATAAAGTAGCGTCGAGATTAAGTAAGGCATTTACATCAACAGAGATGACTTTTAACATATCGGTCACCACGTCAGGAAAATTCTCTTGCTCGCCCTTAAAGTGGAGATGGTAGATGCGGTTCTTCTTTGGAGCATCACTACAGACACTTGATTGTGCATGACAACTACCCTTGTATTGACTCTTGATGTTTAAACAATCTCTCATCTTGTGACCATTCTTTCCACAACTAAAACAATTATCTCTCCCCTAAAGGCAATCACCATAGTTCTTTTTACCACACTTTCTACAAGTTGGTTATCCATTTGATTAATTAGTACCTTTTCCCTTCTTGAATTAAGGGTTAGACACTCTATCACCACTAGATATTGGGAAATTTAATGGTAATTTATTAGAAACCCTCTTCTTAAATCTAGGCTTGTCTTATATTTCAAGACTATTCTTCGAAGAACCACCATCGTATAACCTTGCTCTCTTAGTATCTCTACTCTTTCACATAGGACTTCCCTCCTCAACCCTTTTTGCACGCACCATAACATGGGAAATGATTAGTTGTAATGTAGAATATCCGAATAAAACTCCTCTTGGAAGTCTTCCAACACCCCGTCACAAAAGGGCTCATTTAGTCTCTAAGTTCGAAAACAAAAGAAGTAGAGTATTTGGAAAACTTAATGAATTCCAATGAGTACTGATGGACACTCCTTCCTCCTTGGCAAAGATTAGTTGTCACGACCGCAATGCACCCCCTAGAAGTTAAGGAGAACCGTCATTTCATGACCGCCCATACTTGACCCTTTGGGGTCTTGTACAAGCCCTTAACTATCGTTCATTATATAAGAAGTGAAAAGTAATAAAGAAGTAAAACTTTTTACGAATAATACAATAAAAAGGAAATCTTCGATAATTACTTAAGAAATTTCATCGTCAAAATCCAATCTTAAGACACGACATACAATATGGTAGGACACAGTTCTTTACATTCAAATCAAAAACATATTTAGTCTTAATAATAAAAGTAGTAAACGATAGACTATGTACTCGAACATATGAGTACATACCAATTCTTGAGAGAATGAACTTCCCAAGCTTCTCCTTCAAATATTGCAAAATTTCTTCAACCTATACTTATAAAATATTGAAAAGTATGGGGTTACTATAAATAATGTACTAAGTATGGCATATGTAAATATATGTGAAACGGGAAATTTTTGTAAAATAACATTTTATGCAAAATTAAATAAAAAATTCATAAATTTAGAAGCAAATCAGCATGAGAACCATCATTTAACACATAGAGGAGAAATCACATAATTTTAACCAATAAGAGGCATTTACAGTAACTTCCAAATATGCACAGTAAGCTCATCTTGACAATTATAGTGAACTATAAAGACTCTAACATGGTGAAACTTCCAATGTATTGCCAATGAGGAATAAGCATCATTTCCGTAGGAGTTTCCCTTCAAAGGTCATCCTAAGATTCACTAAGGTAAGATATGAAAGAAGTACACACATATCACTACCTACCCTAACTAGCACATTCTTTTAGAAGGTTTGGCACTAAGTCTTCCCTTTTTGAAGGTCCTACCTAATGCAATGAGTAGATAGCATTGCATACCACCACCAACCCTAAGTATCACGTTCTTTTAGAAGACTTAGTCAATTAATTCACATAAGACTCACCCGGACTCCTATTTCGGAAGGTCCTACATAGCGCCATGGATAAATAGCGTCCCATACCACTACCTACCCTAAGTAGTACGTTCTTTGAGGAGACATAGTACTTTCATTAATTTTGTGGGAGATAGAATAACTGTCATAGACCACCATAGCTAGACATGGAATTCTGATATTAACCCTTACCGGATGAGGGATCCTCACTTTCCTAGAATGAAGTCATTCTTTTTAGATTATACATATCTTTCCAAATAGCTACCCCTATGTTGGCTCATAGTTAAGGGATAAGGGAATTGCTACTAAGTAACTCATACTCTACTAACGAGGAGTACTCATATAAAGAGGTACATTGGAATACAACATCATAACTCACGAAGTATAATCCACCTCTCCTTCATATCTTATCGGTAGTAGGCATATATTTCCACCGACTTTCAACATAATAAACTATAGGTTAAGGATAACTAGTGAACATCACATCTAAACTCACGAAGGGAATTCATCCTCCAACCTAGCTTAGAAAGCTCATGGGATGTAGTGGGGTTGCTACTAAACACTTCATCTAAACTCACAAAGAGTGTTCACCCCAAAACACCCCTTAGGACTTAACTTTGCTTCATTCATTCATTCAAGTGTGAGTGTATGAGTACATGTGAGCACACCATGCACACAAGCTTAATTTTATTCTTATCAACTTCTATACATGCTTTAGACCTTCATTAATAAATTCACATAGTCTACAAGCTTCACATAATCATAAAAGTCGTGTTAGACATAATCCTCAACATAGTTCTCATAACAAGCTTCATAAAACACTTAACAAGAATAACTTCATTTAAGCATACACTGTATAAGGCACATTTAACAATAATAGCATCATTTTCATCATACTGTACATAAAAACCTTTATGGACTCATTAACAATAAACAAGTAACTTCACATTCAATCAATTACAATAAGCACCGCCACCAAGAAGGTGGACCATACCACTCAAGAGAATTTTGAGATTGAAACTAAACAACATAACAAACATTCCCTCAAATCAAAGCTTTCATCACTTATTACATTGTACAATATAACAACCATATGAAACAAAAGCTCAATGACTACCAATTCATGCTCATTGAACTCATTTCTTAAGCCAACATTAGATAAAAAGCTTTAACATTCTTTTTTTTGAGGTTTTAACTTTAAAATTTTCAAACAACAATAGAAATCCATTATTATTTCATTATAAACGTATTTATTCAACACCCATATTTAATGTTGGAGATAGAAGAAACTAGGGTTTATAACCCATTTTGAAAATTCATTAGAAGGGACTCCTTGAATGGAAGAGAGTTCAAGGATGCATACCATACCTCAAAGAGAAGTAAACCCACTAATTGGTAATAAAGAAAACGTCCAAGACACCCCCTTCTTACCCTCGTTGAGTCTTTGCTCCAATGATGACTTTGAGAGAGTTTTCTTTAGAGAAAAAGTGTGAATATTTGAAGTGAGGGGTCTTGTCTACATCTAGGGTTTAAAACATAATTATTATAACTTAAACACACTAAAAATATTTTCCTAGGGTTATAAAATACTTGGGGTGAATTTCCATAAAACATTCCATGTTGGCAAAAACTTCAAATGTTTTCAGAAGTGGCCAATCGACCAAAGAAGCTACCGGGCGTCGATGAGTCGATGGGTCGTGTTGTTAGGCGTCAATGGCATCAGAGACTAGTTTCATGTGAAGTTGTGGTCTTCCCTCATTGTGTCAAAAGATGTGCCACAGTCGACGGGGCGTCGATCGACTGACGCCTAGTAGGCTTCCTTGTCGATTACGTAGTGTTCTTGGATGTTTTGCCAAAGTCTTGGGGCCTTAATCTAGGCCCCCTTGTGGGTTCTATATGGGGTCTTGCCTGGAAGTTAAACCCGTAAACTAGTTCATTCTGGTCTTAGTAACATGCCTTATCAGTTTCAAGGAAGGCGAACACGTAAAACTCACTCAAACACCTCAAGTCACACAAGTGTATCTAAGAAACACTTTCCGAACATCATGGACGTCCTTGGACGTTTGACCTCCAAACTTAACCAAACATTACACACTGCATCAGAACACCAAAGTAACTTATTTTAACTTCAAACTAACTCAAGAAACACTCATGAGGTTCTAGTTAACCTTAGTTCGTTATTGGGCATTACAATCACCCCCACTTAGAATAATGTTACTCCTTGAATGAAATTAAATCTTCAATATCAAAAAGGACTGACTTAGAATCACATAAAACATTATAATAATGATCAAAACACTCAAAATCAAACCACCTACTAGCAAGGAGCATCATTTCACACTTTCAAACACTTGCAATACAAACACTTTGAGCAAAACTCATTCTTAACCTTCTTTTATGGAGGAACTACCTTCTCCAAAATTAATCATGCTCATATACAACACTTTTGAATACATTGAAACTTTTATCAAGAAAAAACTTTTTTTCTCAAAATGCAAATTCATTATACTTAACATTCACTGTGTCAATGCCAAGCATGGTAAAAGAATCAAAATTCTATTCTTTGAGCAATTTAGTAAGATGACATGCTCATATGAACTATAAAGTAACATAAACTCATTTTACAACACTTTGGAAACATAATTCATGAAAAATGCATTTTTCTCAAAATTGGAACTTCATTATAGTGAATTCAAAACATCACAATATCACATGCTTCAAAAACACTCATGAGGTTCTAGTTAAACTTAGTTCGTTTTGGGGCATTACAATTTCCCCCAATTAGAATAACATTAGTCCTTGAATGAAAGTAAATCTTCAATATCAACAACGACTCACTTAGAATGACATAAAACCATATAATAATGATCAAAACACTCAAAATCAAACCACCAACTAGCAAGGAGCATCATTTCACACTTTCAAACACTTGAAATACAAACACTTTGAGCAAAACTCATTCTTAACCTTCTTTTATGGAGGAACTACCTTCTCAAAAATTAAACATGCTCATATACAACACTTTTAAATACATTGATACTTCGATCAAGAAAAAACAATGTTTTCTCGAATTGCAAAATCATTATAGTGAACATTCACTCTGTCAATGTCAAGCATGGTAAAAAATTCAAAATTCCATTCTTTGAGCAATTCATTAAGATGACATGATAATATGAATTATAAAGTCACATAAAATCATGTCACAACCATTTGGAAACATAATTCATGACAAATGTTTTTTTCTCCAAATTTGAACTTCATTACAGTTAATTGAAAACATCACAATATCACATGCTTAAAAATTCATAATGCACCTTCCAAGCAACATTATAAAGATGGCATGATAATATGACGGACAAGACCACACTAACTTATTCCAAAGATACTTGAAAAGTTTCACTAAGTACAATGTGAGAGTAGCATCCCATACTACCGCTACCACTTAGTGACCCTTTAGGATTCTCTTGGACTATGTACATTACATACAATTTTACTCAACTTAAACACACCACTTAGAGTAAAGCCATCCTCAAGGCCTCATACTTCAAAGCACCATTATTTCTTTCACAAGGTAGGAACTCACACTACCCTCAACTCATGCACATCAAGATTAAACATCAATTTTACAGGTTAAGCATAAAACTTCTCTATTAGTATTCAATCCTAAACAAACTCTCTTAAACATCAATTAACGCAAACTCATAGGCATCACTTAACTCAATTTCCTTGAACAGAACTTACTCACTAAATATTAATACCACATTTCCATCTTAGTGTAAGCCTATACCACAACATCCACCAATCACAATAAAAACTATGAAATATTAGTCACACAGGGGAGTTGCCTTAAACTTCTAATAAATCTCCACATTCTTTAAACATTTCTTCAAATTTACACCTTAAATCATATATACCATCATTAAACACTATCATTAGATAACTCATTTATTCTCAAAAGCACTTTTTTTATTCATATAACTCCTATTATGATCTGAACTACATCATCATAAAGTTTCTCATTACAACACTCCCAACCTCATAACTTATACCTAGCCATAAATGGAATCACATCCCAAATTTGAAAACATACCTGCACATATACTCTTTTAGCCACCAAACCATCATAACATTAACACTCACCTTTTCTTTCACTCAAACTTAGAAACATCTCCCCTTCCAAGCTATTACACCTCGAAGACCACCGGACAAGGGAACATAAAATATAGAGGCCTTATGGAGTTAAGTTCAATGGCACAATTCAAGAGTAATTAAGAATGTGAAACTCTATCGTCCTATGGCATCTTGTACATGGATGTGTCGCGACTCACACAATGAAAAATATACTACTAGACTTGGCTTGTGATACTTTTAGACCTTAAACTATATCCCAAAATCATATGCTATGACACGAATTCTGTCACGACTCGAAAGTACCCCCTAGAAGTTAAGGAGAACGCTCGTTTTGTGTCTAGACGTATTTTACCCTTTGGGTTCTTGTACAATCCCTTAACTATCGTTCATTACCCAATACATGAAAAGTAGTGCGAAATAAAATCTTTTAATGAACAATTTAATAAAAAGAAAATATTTCATCAATAGTTAAGAGATCTCATCATCACAAGACAAACTTAAGACATGACATATAATATGGTAGGACACCACCATTTATATTGAAATCAATTACATATTAAGTCTTAATATTAAAGCTAGGAAATGATAGACTAGGTTCACGAATATATGAGGACATACCAATTCTTCAGAGTGTGAATTTCCAAAGAATCTCCTACGAACCTTCCAAAATCTCTTCAACCTATACTTATAAGGTATATGAAAGTATGGGGTAGTATGAATAATTTACTAAGTATGGCATATGCAAAAACATGCAAAAAGGGAAATTTTAGTGAAATAACATTTCATGACAAATTCAGAAGAACAATCATTAATTTAGAAGCAAATCAACATGACAACTATCATTTAACACTTAGAGGAACTCACATAATTTTAACAAAAAAGAGGCATTAAAGTAACTTCCAAAAACTCACCATAAGGTCATTTACAATTACAGTAAACTATTTAGACTTTAATATGGTGAAAATTCCAAACCATTGTCAATGAGGAATAGAATCATTGTAGTAGGAGTTTCTCTTAAAAAGTCATCCTAAGATTTACTAAGGTAAGACATGAAGGAAGTACACATATGCCTCCTTTAATACTCACAAAATCAACCCTAAAAAATACCTTCCTTTTGGCATACACACCTCGGGATAACAATCACTCACTCGATGGAAATACAATAGAAGGATATCCAACAAATAACGAAAGTCTTTCCTTTCAAAATGCATATTTAGTGCAATGAGTAGATAGTGTCCCAAACCACCACCTACCCTATGTAGCACATTTTTTTCGAAGGAGAAACATTTTTAATAAGATGATGGTTCCCGATATTCTATTAATCCGGCTGCCACCAATATGAATCGTGACCTTAGGGAGGTATATTGGTGTCATTGCTTGAAAAGGGACGCAGAGGAGTTTGTATCCAAGTGTCCCAATTGCCCACAAGTTGAAGCCGAGAAATTAAAGTCTAGTAGTCTAATTCAAGAAAAAAGTGTTCCTACATGGAAGTGGGAAGAAATAAATATGGACTTCATTGTTGTGTTGCCTCAAACCCAGAGGCACAATGACTCAATTTTGATTATAGTGGATACATAGAAAAAATCCACTAACTTTATCCCCGTAAAGTGTACATATTCGGCGGAGGATTATGCAAGAATATACATTGATGAGATTATGAGTCTTCATGGGATCCCTTGGTTCATCAAATAGAATAGAGGTGGTCAATTCTCTTCTATATTTTGGAGGTCTTTACTACTGAATTGACGCTTAGAACCACTTTTTATCCCCAAACATATGGTCAAGAGGAGCATATTATTCAAACCCTAGAAGACATGTTAAGATCTTGTGTCATACATTTCGAATGAAATTGGTACAATCATTTATCGTTGATTGAGTTCTCATATGCTACCATTCAAGCAATTCCATGGAACCTTTTGAAGCACTCTATGGTAGGAAATGTGGATGTCCGGTTAGGTGGTTTGAGGATGGTTAGTCTTCACTCATTGGTCCAAAAATAATCTACGAAGCCTTTGAGAAAGTTCTGTTCAGAAGGTATAGGTTGAAAATAGCCTATTGTCGGCGAAAATCCTATGCGAACATTAGAAGAAAAGACCTTGAATTCAAAGTAGGTGATAAGGTATATTTGAAAATTTCACCCATGAAGCGAGTAATTAGATTTGGCAAAAAGGAAAATATAAGTCCCTGGTATATATGGATCCCTATGAGGTTTTCGCAAAGGGTCAGAAAGGTTGCATACTTATCGGAATTACCTTGTGAACTGGATTCGGTTAATCCATGCTTCAGAAGTGTATTGGTGATCCTATGTGCACTGTTTTTATGAAGTGTTGGGTGTTGATTAAGAATTTCACTATGAAGATATTCTGGTGCATATTCTAGATCCACAAGTTAAGAAGTTGACGAACAAAGAGGAGGATTCTAAAGGTTCTATAGAGAAACCATCTAGTTGAGAGAGCCATATGGGAGGCCGAGAGCGACATGAAATAGCGTTATCCATATCTATTTCCTAATTAAGGTTAGTTGTTCCTATTGACAGTGAAAATAATGAATAACTTTGAAATTTACTTGTTTTGAAAAAATATTTATATTTATGGTTAAAGGTTCATGTTAAAATGATTTTCATGTGAAAATTCTCTTTTTTGTTAATTTGAACTTATTGTGTTATGTGTATTGTTGCCTTCATGAAATAATATTCAATGTGTATTGTGTTTTGAGAGAAACTAGGCATAAGTTACATGATTATCACGTTGAGTTCATGTTGATATTAATAATGTAGTTCCTCTTATTGTGATTTTTAGCTCTCTTTTGTATGGTAAATTGTGATTTGAGTTGTGAATTACTCATATGGGTTGTGTCTCATAATGATTTTTGTTTTGTTGGAGGGGTTGCTAGTATTGAGTCATCCTCTCCCTACAAAAAGATTTTTGTGCTATTCGGGGATGAATGCTCTTAAAAAAAGAAAAATGTAACACTCTGAAAGTCCAAGACATGATCTAGATCCTCACATGATTAACTAATACATGTAGCACTGTTTATAGGCATAAAATAATGAACTTGAAACAATTAGGAAATGTTAAAGTTTAATGTCAAGAAAAGTCCATGACATATCATGAATTGTGAATTGTGCACTAGTGTGGTGTGCCATGTATCATGTGATTTTGAGAGTCAAAAATTAAAAAATTTCGTATGAAGGTGATAAGCATGTGTTAAAGTATGTTTACGGTCGAAACGTCCTGGTACGACTCCCCTAGGACCACCCTAGGTTTCTTTAAAGAGGAACCTTATATATGACCCCAAAACATTCAACTGACAGTGTACAACAACGAAGCCAATTAACGAGTTAACAATATATGAACGCTGATCGATGGCTCCATTTGTCAACTCTTAGACATTTGCCAAAACTTTAAGAAATCAATGTCTCTAAATCAAGTGATAGATTGTCGGTAAGGTGTCGTCGTTTTATCGATGCCCCGTCGATGTGTATTTGTCATTTCAGGGTCTATTAATTGTTAAGTTTTCATAGTTAGTGACTTAATTAGTTGGTATTTAATTAATTAAGAGATAGGGTAAAATAAATTACGTTAGTATAGTGAATATATAAGGCATACCCTTATTAAACTAACACAATGCTCAACATTTCCAAACTCTAATGGCCCCACCTTTCCTCTACTTTCTTTCTATTTCCCCAAAGAACAACACCAAAGACTAAGGATCAAGCGCATTAGGGTTACAAGATTTCAACACTCTCTCCATCAATATTAAATGATATCTCTTCACTCTTAGGATCTTTTTCCCCAAGAGGCTCCTTCAAATTGATACCTAAAAAAAGTAAAAAACATGGGTTTCCTTTGATTATTAATAATATATTACTATTTATTATTGGTTAATAATGATAATTTACTTTAACTAACGTATTTCTGTAGAAGAAATCATGAACTGACCCTATTTCCCTAACTCTAGGTTATGAATTGATGTTGAGTTGGTTAGTGATGGTACAATTGACTTTGTTCTTGTGTTGATTACTATTATATGGTGTTATTGTATATAATTTTTTATTAATATGGTTGTTTTGGCCCTATTATTTTGAAGAAGGGTTTTGAAGTTGAATTGGTAAGACATTGTGCTCTTGAATCATTACTTCAATTATGATGGATTATATTTCATGATGATGTACAATTGAAGTATTGCATGTTATTAGATTAGGTAGGTCCAGAAATGATGAATGTATATAAAATGTCTTGACTATATGAATTTTGAGATTATTATTAAGGTATAATGATATGAGGTTGATTGTGAATCACTTTTATGCTTTACTATGATATGATGATGATGGTGTGTTAATCTCATAAATGAAGTGTTGAAATGAATGGACATTCACATGAAATACCTAATGAATTAATGACTAATAATATACAAGGGGTTACCACCGAGTGAACTAGTTATGAGAGGTATCCCTTTCCAATATAGGAAGGTAGGTTCACAATGTTTGCCATGAGATGGATCTTACAATGCAATTATGAATAAAGAGGGTCTCTAGCATGTCTCGTAGTATTTGAACTATGATGCCCTCATAGGAATACTAGCTAGTGGATCCACCTAGAATGCTATGATAATATTTTGGTACTACCTTGGCAAGTAGACTGCCTTCTTTCGGTGTAGGGTGTCAAGCCACCGGAATCCATGTTAAGGTCGTATGTTCTATCGTCAGTTAAGGCGATTGTTCCTTAATGTAAAATTAAGTTATAGAGTTAGCACTAGATAGGGTATGTTCAGGGCTTCTACCTAGTCTAGATAAGAGTATTGGACTTGTAAGACCCCGAAAATGACTTAGGTGAACTAGAGAATAACATGTTCTTCTTGATGTTCTAAGCTCTTAAATAAGTAGAATATATGGTATTGTGGTAGTGTCTAAAGTATTAAATGCATTGAAAGTCAAACGTCATGGGACGACCAGGACATTCGACGACTAGTTCACCTATGTGACTCATATGTGCTGTTATGTGTTAAGGTATGATTCATGAGTTTTTAAGGTTATTATATGAGTAACTATAGAATATATAGTCAGTATGTCATGTTTCGTGGAGTTTCGAGGTCAAACGTCGAAGAACGTCCGTGAAGTTTGGATGATGTGCCTTGTCTAAGCATGTCTCGTCAAGTTTTATGTGTTCGTTTTGGATTAAATTCATTTGAGTGGTGATAAAATAATAAAATATCTTATATGGGTCGGAAACGTCCAATAAAACATCCTCAAGGACCAACAAATGTTCCTTGAGGAAGGACACATATTTGTGGCAAAAACTGCCGTAGGCAGTCCACCTACGAATTGCAATCAATGGCCAGTAACCTGGTCGATGCCTCGTAGGTGGTGGTATGGTTACCAAAACTATAAGTTTTGAGTCTCCAAATCCATCGAAGAATGGAAGGACAGCCTGTGGATTGACCTACGCCCAGTCAATTGGGCAACCGTCGTTTGTTGGTTGCATGTGTGCAGCTTTACTATAATTTGACGGGTGATGTTTTAATTCCACCCCACTTCTAAAGAAGGGTATTGGAGGTTTATTAGGGGTCTTTTGGGTAATTTAAAGGTGTATATATGTGTTAAATACATTAAATACATTATTCTTTTAAATCAAAACTCCAAAATCCCTTAGAAACTCCCAAAGACTCTATTGAAGTTCAAAATCAAATAATGGCTTGGTGTGACGAATTAAGTGGATATTATTCATCAACGTCAAGTATTAGATTCCTCAAGGTATTAATTTTGATCCTTGAAACTCGTTTCATCTAGGAGCCCCAATTTATATGATGTTTTCAAAGTTTTTAAAGTTGAATTGTCCTATTTCATGATTCTACCATGGGGTTCTTGCATTAATGGTTTTTAAACGTCTATTATGGATTTTATTGATGTTGTATTGATTATTTAACATAAATTACCTATGAAATAATGATTTTGTATGAAACTCTAGCTTTTTACTAAGTTGTGGGTTATCTGATATTGATCTAATGTTGATAAATTCTTGTGTAGTTTTATGTGGGATATTCATTGATGTAATAATTGTATTAAATTAATATCTATGTTGTATAAGATTGATGAATTTACATAGAATTGACCTAGTTCATTGATTATTGTAGTTTTTATTTTAAATTGTTTGTTATGGCCTTGGGTAAGTGTCTTTTGTTATCGAATTGAGTAAGTTGACTTTGGATTAAGGTGTTGAGGATGATGTGGGGGTATACTGACCTATTTACTTTATTTTGATGTTATGTATATTCAATTATGTTGTGATTGGTATGGTCCACTTACGGCTGGGGTGTTATGTGTTTTTTTTTTCAATTGACGTGGCCTTGTCGATGTTACTTTCCGTAGTATGATGATCATGACCTTGTTAGAAACTACTTGAAGTAATGTGGCTAGTAGTGTAGTTTATTATGTGAAGAATTACAATAACTATCTACATGTAAAGTCGTATATGTATTCTTCTAATCATGTTGTGTTATGTGCTCATGCTAGACTATGACTTTCACATTATGTGTATAGTGTTAGAGTTGAGTATTGGTTATTCCTACTGGGCTATATGAGTCTATGTTGATTACATTGATGATGTTATGATAGTATATAGGATGACTTTAAGATGTTAGGGTTGTTCCTATACGATTCTAGAATGACTTGCATTATGTGTATGAGTGAAGAATGTGATGTCTTGTCTTTGTTGATTTGTGTCCCTTGCTTTATTTATATATGATTATGTATATGTGATTTCTTGAATTAGGATGTTCAAATTCATAGTCTTGAATGTATGAATGACATGTGACATTAAATGAACTTAAGAGTCTTTTATGTGAAAACCTTGAATTAGTGGTAAAGTAAATATTGTTGAAGTTGTAAGCCGAAATGGTATCATTCGAAGTAAAGGAATGATGTATATAAAGTTAATTGGATGGAAGGACATCATATTAATTCTTATGAATGTCATGATGAGCTTTCTGTCACCATTTGGAGGTATCCATTGTGCACCTTTCTTTGGTAGGGTAAATGTGATTGGGTTATGAACTTGTTATGGAACCCTTTTATGTGAACCAAATGTGTGAATTACACTATGAGAAATAAGGCTAGCACCAAGTTTGTATGGTAAGAGGAAGTAGTTCTAGTTAAAATGTGAGTATAGATTATATTTTATGCCCTCATATTCCTTAACCATGTGTGTACATAGGATATGTCTAAGTTCTATCTTTGGAAAATAGAAGAGCCTCATCAGAGTAGGATAGAACTCCTGATTCCATGTCTTGCTATCATGGTCTATGTTGGTTATTGCCTATTCTCATCAATATGGAATAACTATTAGATTATATAGGTTCATAAGATTTAGGTTGTGGTATGGGACGCTATCTAGACATTTCATAATAGTCTTTGAAGGTGTTTACTTTGAGTTCATAGGTCTTGTCAAAGACCATTATTTAAGTGTCCTTTATGTGATATATGACTCTAAATGAGCTAATGAAATAATGACATATGTTATGAAGTATGTAAATGAATAAGTACCTAATCAAAAGTTACTTGAGGATTCCTTTGCATAAGTGTGAAAAGGTTATAAGAGATGATCTCTTCACGTCTAATATTTGAAAGTCTTTAGGATACCTCTTGTTAGAGAAGTTGTTTGATTTTGTGGACATGATTAAGCCATAGGTAGTCCTAAGGATTATATAGGTAATCTTCAAGAGGTCAATCGTGGATGTTATCTTGTTGAATAGTTAAGTAGGGTTTTTTATAGCTTTTTGAAGGAGAGTGTCATATCATCTATGTGTTAGTGTATTCAGTGCGAATGATCCTATCCTAAGGAGTCAATAGGATCTATTGAGTGTGTCTGTGAGGGGTTGTATGGTCGGTCACTTCACAACTCACTCAAGTGAGTCTGAGAGTCACCTTTTCTAGAAGAATCCTACCTTGATGTTTATGATGCATTGAAAGTATGTATTTGACTCATTATAAGAAATCTTAAGGTTCTTTTAGGCACATCTAGAGGGTATATGGACTATATCTCTTTTTGGGACTTGTCTGAATGTTAGGATATCTTTGAGTGGGATAATTACGTGCTATAGGGTGTCCAAAGTGAAGGTTAAGTATTTTATTGTACAACGAAGAGACTTCAGTGTAACACTGAATCGACTCACTGTTAATGATCCTAAAAATGCTTTAATTCATTTGAATGTTATCTTATATATATCAAAGTTGTTAAATTTTGTTCTTATAATTATAATATGATTTCTAAAAGAAAATATGCATTTTTATTTTAAATGACCATTTTCATAATTTTATACATAATGCCATACTTAGAACATGTGGTTGTACTATCTACATGCTTTTATTTATCCATATTGTTCTTGGTTAGTGAGGAGCTCTTGGGAAGGAAGTCTTGCACCATAGCATGGTTAAAGAGAATTTCATATATGTCCTCATTTGACTCCAGGGCTTTGAAGTATTGTAATATTCTATGTATTTCTATATACTTATTTAAGTATGGTCCGTGTTCCAAGTATTCTTTTGTCTTAAGATGATAAAATTGAGACTTAGTATTTCCTATTGCTTTATATGATTTATTATAATATACTGTGTTATGTTTTGTGAAAACTTTTAATTCCACACTACTTTTCACTATGTTTAAGAGATTAATTATATGAAAGGACTTGTACAAGACCTCCGAGAGGTAAAGTATCTCGGTTGAAATCCGAGATTGCAGTAACTTCGAGGGTGTAGTTTTGGGATGTGACATGCTTGATATCAGAGCATAGGTTGTGGAAGTAGCATTGGGAATTGAAAAGTCTCATCAAGTCACACCTAGTAGAGCCTTGACCATTAGTGTGAGTCACGACACATGTTTGGGCAAGAGTCTATAGGACGCTGGAGTTTCCCTTCTTTACTACTCCTACGTTGTGCAGTAGAGTAAATATTATGAGCATCCTTCTTAATGTGCTTCCTTGTATTTCGAGGAAATTAATAATAGAAGGATGGCCGCTAGAATCTTGAAAAACGAGAGGATGAATAAGGAGAGTCCTCTTCAAGTTGAGCAATTTGAGCATGTTCCTCAAGATGGGCAAGGTGTCCAAGGTGCTGAAGTGCCTCCCCAAGGTGATCATATTCCTAATGTGGAAGGAGGTAATTATGTGTCGGTACTTCATCCTAGTTTGACTAATCAAGATATTAGAGAACCTTTGGTTGATTTAGCCAAAGCCGTGACTACTAAATAAATTGGAGTATGATGCCTAGGCTGAATGTTTAGAGAGCACTATGACATCTAGGTTGAGAGACTTTTTGAGGATGAATCCTCCTATCTTTATTTTATCTATGGTGGGGAAGGATAAACAAGAGTTTCCTAATGAGGTGTATAAGGTATTGACTTCTATGGGAGTTATATGTAGGGAGAAGGAAGAGTTGGCTTCGTACCAATTTAGTGATTTTTCTAAAATATGATACACTCAATTGAAGGAAAATAGGCCGTAGGAATCGGGTTTATTGAGTGGGAAGAATTCAAGGAAGCTTTTCTTGGTCTGTACTTTCCCTTGGAGAAAAGAGAAGTTAAGTTAGAGGAGTTTACCAATCTCAAACAAGGTAATATGAGTGTTGATTAATACTTTTTGGAATTCCAAACATTGTCTAGGTATGACCCTTCTCTTGTGTCTAATATAAGAGATGAAATGATTCTTTTTTTGACGATAGTAGCCGCCTTAGTGATTGAAGAATGTCGTGCCGCTATGCTACATGATGATATGACCCTAGCTAGACTCATGGTGTATGCACAATTGATAAAAGAGTCTTATTAGGAGGGTTTCTAGAAACTTGAAAAGGAGTGGTGCTAATGATCATGAGAAAACTAGGTTTAAGAAAAGGTCTTAAACTCAAGAAGAACCTAAGAATGATAAGGTTAAATTGTAGAAAGGAGGTGGTTCCAAAAGGTCAAACCTACTTGTTCCAAAAGTGGAAAGAAACATTATGGTGAGTGTGTATTGGATACTAGGAGTTGCTTTGGTTATGGTAAGGAAGGACACAAGGTGAGAGATTGTCCTATGATTTCTTTTA
This sequence comes from Solanum peruvianum, assembly GCA_027705065.1. Lineage (NCBI taxonomy): Eukaryota > Viridiplantae > Streptophyta > Magnoliopsida > Solanales > Solanaceae > Solanum > Solanum peruvianum. Next base: position 33,659,458 of record JAKWJD010001757.1, read on the forward strand.
GAGGAAGAGAGGGTAAGCAAGTTTCTCCTATTTTTCCAAAGGATGATGCTCCAACCAAAACGCGTTTGTATGCACTCCGATCTAGAGGGGAGAAGCCAGATGAGAGTGATGATGATACTAGTAAGTTCTCTTTATATTGGGTTATATGAGTTCCTCCTAATTGGGGGAGTATGGTTATTTAATGGGATAGAATAGTATAGAAGAATGTTGCATGTGCATGGTGTTTAGGAGTTTGGTTGAAATTGAATTTCATTTACTTCCGACATTATGTATTTTATGAATTCATGTTTATATTGTACGATGTGTTTGTATGATTTTACTTTTAATACAAGTATGTTTATATCATGAATTACCTAAAAGTTGCATTTTTTTAAAAAAAATTGTAAAATAACTGTTGCATTGGGAAACATCTCACTGTAAAGATTTTGGAAAATTGATAAATATATTCTTTGGTCTAAAATTATTGTAATATTGTTATATTTTATGTATATAATAATGATATTGAATAAAAATGATTTTAACTATTTGAATGAAGCATGTGAGTTTTGTAGCTTAATGTGTTATAAAATTATTCTCTAGTTTCTTGTTGTGTTGTGAATATTTTTACTATGTAAAATTGATGTTTTATTATTCATTATGTATTTTATTGTGTTTATATTAGCTTCTATATTAATCTCTATTCTTGGAAGTGTTCGGATAGTGATAAGTGTCATTCGAGGACAAATGTTGTCCAAGTGGAGGAGATTGTATGACCACGAAAATCACTTAGGTGAACTGGAGTCTAACATGTTGTATTTTGGTGTATAAGGTACTAATTAAGTCTAATATATTGTATTTACGCAGTTTATAATGTATTAGGTGCATTGGAAGTCAAACGTCAAGGGACGATCTAGACATTTGACGACTAAGTCACCTATGTGCCTCATATGTGATGTTATGTGACTAGGTGTGATTCATGAGATTTTAAGGTACTTCAATGAGTTATTAGATCATATATATGTATTGTATCATGTTTCATTGATTTTGGAGGTTAAACATCAAAGAATGTCCATTAAGTTCGAAAGATGTTCCTTGAAATGATCTTTTGTGTTCAAGAATATTTCGTCGAGTTTTACGCGTTCATTTTGGATGAAATCCAGGTGAGAGGTTCTTAACTCATAAAGGATATTATTTGGTTTGTACACGTCCGGGAAAACATCCCAAAGGACCAACCAAGGGTTGTTGAGAAAGGACCCATGTTCGTGGCCAAAACAGCCCAAGGCAGTCCACCTACGGATGGCAATGGACGTCCAGTGGCCTGGTCGACGCCCCGCAGGTGGTGGGCGTCATTTGGTACTTATACTAGGGATAAAAAATCCTAGTTTGAAGTCTCCGAACCCATCGATGAAGGCCAGGATGGTCCGTGCATGTGTCAACATCCCGTCGATAGGGCCACCGTCGATTGTGGTCTGCGTGCGTGCAACTTTACTGTATGTTAAGGGGTGATCTTGTAATTTCACACCACTTCTAAATAAGGGTATACTCTGTTTATTAGGGGTATATTTGTATTTTCAATGTGTATACAAGTGTTAAACTTATTGAAGACTTCATTCTTTTAAGTTAAAACCCTCAAATCTCTAAAAAACACCCAAAGACTCCATTGCTGTCAAAAATCAAAGATGGGCTTGGCGTGAATAATTGAGTGGAGATCCTTAATGACAGTGAATAATCAACTTCATCAAGGTATGACTTTTGATCCTTGAAACTCTTTTCAATTATGGAGCCCCAATTCTCAAGATATTTTTTATGTTTTCAAGTTTAATTGTCCAATTTGATGATTCTACCATGGGTTCTTGCACCAATTGTTTTTAAAAGTCTATTATGGATTATATAGATTATTTTAACCTAAATTACCTATGAACCCATGAATTTTGATGAACCCTAGTTTTTGAGTAAGTTGTGTTTTATTTGATTTTGATATAATGTTGATGAATTATTGTGTAGTTTTATGTGGGCTATTCGTTGATGTTATAACTGTAGTAATTTGATATCTAGGTGTTATTAGATTGATGAATTTATGTTGAATTAACCTTTTTAATTGATTATTGTAGTTTTTATGTTGAATTTTTGGTTATGACCTTGGGTAAGGGTCTTGTGTTATCGAATTGAGTATGTTGACTTTGGATTAAGTATTGAGTATGATGTAGGGGTATGCTGCCATTTTTAATTTATTTTGATGTTATTTATATTTCAATTATTTTGTGATTGGTATGGTCCACTTATGGTGGATGTGTTATGTGTGTTATTTCCAATTGACGTAGCCTTGTCGGTGTTACTTTATATACTATGATGATTATGGCCTTATCGACAACTACTTCAGGTATTGTGTCTACTTCTGTAGTTTATTATGTGAATCCTATCAATAACTATCTACATGTCAATTCTTATATGTATTCTTCTATTCATGTTGTCTTAGGTGTTAACGCTAGACTATGACTTTGACATTATGTGTGTAGTGTTAGAGTTGAGTCTTGGTTATTCCTACTAGGGTATATGAGTCTATGTTGATTACATTGATGATGTTATGATAATATATAGGATGACTTGAAGTTATTATGCTTGTTCCTATGTGATTCTAGAATGACTTGCATTATGAGTTAAAAGTGAAGTATGTGATGTCTTGTTTTGGTTGACTTGTGTCCCTTGCTTGATGTATATATGCTTATGAATATGTGATATCTTGAATTAGGATGTTAAAACTCTTATTCTTGAATATATGAACTTAATGTGACCTTAAATGAATTTAAGATAGTCTTTAATGTGAAAACCATGACTTAGTGGTAAGGTTAAGATTTTTGAAGTCGTAAGCCGTGATGGTATCCTTCAAAGCAAAGGAATGATGGACTTAACGTTAATTTGCTGGAATACCATCATATTAATTCTTAGGAAATTCATCATGAGCTTCTTGTAGTCATTGTGAGGTAGCCCTTGTGAACCTTTCTTTGGTAGTGTAAATGTGATTGGGTTATGAACTTGTTATGGAACACTTTTATGTGAACCAAATGTGTGAATTACTCTATGAGAAAAAAGGCTAGCACCGAGTTAGTATGGCTAGGGAAAGTAGTTATAGTTAAAGAGGGTTACTAGATTAAAATGTATTCCCTTCATATTCCTTAACCTTGTGCCTACATGGGATGTGTATAAGTTCTACCCTTGGCAAGTACAACAACCTCATAGTTGTAGGACAGAACATCGAATTCCATGTCTTGCTATAATGGTCTATGTTGGGTATTTCCTATTATCATCATATGTAATACCTTTTAGCGTTAAAGATGTTTATGAGGAGTAGGTGGTGGTACGCGTCACTATCTTGACATTGCACAATAGACATTGGAGGTGTTTACTTGTAGTTCCTAGGTCTTGTCCAAGACCATTATTTGAGTGTTCTTTATGTGATATATAAGTCTTAATAAACTCATGAACTAATGATTTATTTATGAAGTATATAAATGAATGAGTACCTAATCTAAAGTGACTTAAGGATTCATTTGCTAAAGTGGTAAGAGGGCATAATCGATGATCTCTTCATGTCTGGCCTTTGGATGTATTGAAGATTACTCTAGTTAGGGAAGGTTGTTGATTTTGTGGGCATCATCTAAGCCTTAGGTACTCTTAAGGATTAGTTAGGTAATCTTGAAGAGGTCAATCAAGGACGTTATCTTGTTGATTATTTAAGTAGGTCTTTTGGTAGCTTTTTGAAGAGGAGTGTCATATCATCTATATATTGGTGTGCTAAGTGAGAATGAATCTATCATAGGGAGTCTAAAGAATCTCTTGACTGTGTGTGTAAGGTATTGTATGGGTGGTCCATTCACAAATCACTCAAATGACACTTAGAGTTACCTTTGGTAGAAGAATTTTACCTTGATAGAATGAATCTATGTAAGTATGTACCTGACTTACTTTAAGAAAGCTTAAGGGTCGTTTAGGTAAATCTAGAGAGGGTGTATTGGAGGTCTCTCTTTGTGTAACTGAAGTGAATCTTATGATATCTTTGAGTATGATAATTACATGCTAAAAGGTGACTACTGTGAAGGTTGAGTACTTCACTATACAATGAAAAGACTTCACTTTAATAGTGAGTTGACTCACTGTTAAGTGATCAAAAAAATGTATTAATATATTCAAATGCAATCTTATGTATTTCTAAGTTGTTAATGTTTTTCTTATGATTATAATATGATTTCTATAAGAGAAGATACATATTTCCAATAAATGTCGGTTTTCATAATTTAATACATAATGCCTTACTTAGTACATGTGGTTGTACTAAATCCACGCTTTTATCTATATATATAGTTCTTAGTAGGTTAGGAGATCTTGGGAAGGATGACTTGGACCATAGCATCGTTCAAGAGAATTTGAAGTATGTACTCATGTGACTCGAGGACTTAATGTTTTTTATGTTTTCCTTTGAAATATAGTAATTGATTATGTATTTCTATTTTTGTATTGAAGTTTGGGTTGTGTCCCATGTATTCTTGTGCCTTGTGATGATGAGATTGACACTTATTATTTCTCATTGCATTATAAGAAAGAGTTTTTAAATACTATGTATGTTTTGTGAAATGTTTTAAATTTGGGATTATCTTTCGTTATGTTTATGCGATGAATGACATGAAAAGGATTTTAGAAGACCTGCGAGAGGTGAAGTACACCGGTTTCAATCTAAGATTAAACCTAACTTCTAGGGTGTGGTTTCGGGATGTGATACGACTCTAATTATACATGGCACGAATTGACCTTGAAGGAAGTCCTAGGTGGTTGTTATTATGTATTTATGATATGAATGAAATGGATATTATCACTTAAAATATTGATGATCCTATATGATATTAGCTTAATTAATGTACATGCTATTGGTCTAACGGGATATATATTTGATGAAGAACATGCATGATATGAAGAAATATGAAATATTGACATTGATAATGGTCCTTTACTTGGTTTACTAGACTATGATAGGTTATAGGACATCACATAAGCATTGCACTTCTAGGATTAAGGAGAGGTTTTGAGCAAGTGTGTTATAAGTTTAAATGATTCTGAAATCTTGTACATGAATTGTTATTATAATGTTATGATGGAGTTTTTCATTCCTATATGAGTTTAAAATTATGTTATTCATGTTGGTATGAGTTATGTTGATATGATCCTGGTAGACTTGACTTTGTGATGATGTTGGTCTTGTGCTGGATATGGTGATGTCTTAAGTAATGTTGTCCCTTTTGACTTATATAAGTTCTTTGTTGTTCATAAATACTTTTAAGAGTTACTTAGCATAGTTTTGAACAAATTTCCCTCTAAGAATGATTTCAATGTTTTATATGCATATGTTTCCATACTTTGTAAATGAGATTGTACTAACACATATTGTTTCCCTCATCCCAAACAATGTAGGTTCATGCCGTTGAGGTATCATGATCAATTGAAATAAGTCTTGGGCATCTTTCCCAATTTCATTTGTGAGTCTTAAATGTTTGAGGATAATGCATGCTATCTATCGTAGTCATATTTTTATAGTCTTAATATATTCTTTCATTCCTATTATTGTAAGCTCTCTGTGTAAATTATAGATTTGTATGAGGGTTATGCCCGAATGAACTACTTTATTTAAGATTGTGTAAAGTGAGAAAGTAATATTAAACTATCTCCTTATATGTTTGCTTTATTGTTAATAATAGAATTCTAAGTAAATTTCCCATGCGAGGAATTTAAATGTAGTATGTGAGAGGTCTATGTATACCTCAATATGTAAAAAGTTTTAATTTTTCCACATTTCGACTAATGATATATTATGAGGAATGCTAATATGATTGTCATAGTCCCCTTCGAGGACGACGACGTAGGATTTGCAAGGGGGTGCTCCCCGATAGTGACATGTTTAGTTTTTAATCATATTGTGTATTAAAGTGTGTATATAAATTTTCTAAAATTTTAGAAATCTGCGGAAAAATATTTTGGAAATTTTTATTTTAGGAACAGTTAATGTTAAGAACGATAATTTTTGACTTCTAAACTATAGTTATTACCTATCAAAAAATCTCAAGTTTTTCAACAAGTTAATGTATTCAACCCGCAATGACCCAAATTACACCCTAGAATATCGGGCAACCTTAATTCACCACAAAGCGTACTCAACCTCTTGGAGGTCTTGTACAAGCCCTTAGACATATTTCATCACATATAAAAATAAATGAAAAGTAGTGCAGAATTAAAACTTTTAATCATTATAGTAAACTCTTATATAAAATCATAAGGAAGAACTAAGTCTCGTCATAACAATCTTATACACATAGAATATCATATGCTCACGGCCCTTACATCAATTTTAAAAAAAACTAAAGTCTATTACAATGTCTTTGAAAATGGAAACTAAAATATTTTCTATGTCCTCGGATAATATGAGGACATAGAAATCTTGAGAGAATGCTATACTCAAGATTCAACTTCTGATAATATCCTCACTTTCCACCTACACATGTAGGAATAGAAATCATATTGAATTAGCACATTGAATGCAATAGGTATGGTGACATGCACTGAAACCATGCAAAAATGGACAGTTCCTTTAAAGTATGCTTTCGTGCTCTTTTGATAGAAAACTCATAAACAAATATAAGAACCATATTCAAGTAACTATTTAAATATGATACACATTAAATTAATCCACATGATACAACAATCATCAAATGGGAACCAAATAAACATTTAGGCCTCTTACCCGAGGTTATCCTAAGACCCACCTAAGTAAGATATGAAGAGACCGCCCATAAAACCCCTGTAAACCTACGTAAGATGATCCTAAAGACTAACTAAGGTAAGATTATTCCCTTTTAATCATGTAGACTCTCCACCTAAGGTTAGTATAAGACTAACCTAGATAAGACATGAAAAAAAGACCTATAGACCCTCTTCAAGCACACCTAATCATTAAAGATACATTAGGTAAGAACCTTTAGTTACCATATAATTTTAAAAAATCAACATATTTATTATTCCATTAAAGAAACAAGTAAACAATTATAGTACTTTAGATAATTGCCAAGGAGGAGACCTAAGTAACTAGTCCTAACACATTCAAAGCCTACTCGTATCATGTGTAGGTAGAGTCTCATTCAACTACCCACACGTTGAAGAACTTCTCCATAACAAGAATACACATACCATATGATGCAAAAGTAATTAACCGACATACAACACACTAGCTAGGTATAAAAATTTGTGTCATAACACCCCACATCATTGAAGGTGTTCCACTTGCCAAAGATAGAATTAGCAATCATCCTATGTTGGCACATGGCTAAATAATATCAAAGGTTTCTTTTTAATCTACCCTTCTACTAAAATATATCTACTTCCACAAGCATATTCTCTTGGTGATTTGCCTTTGTTTTGATAGAGTAATTTACTGCCTAGGTGTATTAGAGAAAGTACAATCCCTATGCCCTAAATATTGTCTACTAGTTCTTGTAACATAGGTCTATTAGTGTAGCTCTTATGACTTCCTTAGAGACGGTTTCATGCAATTTCAGCCAACCTACCCCTAAGTCCATCTCTCAACTAATTAAGGACACCATTACGGTCTTTCACTTCCAAGATTCTATAAACTTTCTTTGATATTCAAGGTTTCACATTCACTTACGTTCTAGACTCATCAAGAAGGGGCACCATGCTTAGGTCTACCGGTCAACATATAATCTAGAATGCCTCATTATTAATACAAGGAAGGGCCCCAACTTAGGTCTATTGATCCTAGACCTTCATCATTTTCATTCATTTATCATATCATTTATTCAAAACAAGTAAAGTTCCAAGAACATCTAGTCTACCAATACAAGATACAACATCTTCTATAAAGGGTCTCCATACTCCTTCAACATTCTGTATATCAACAACTACAGAAGCAATAAATTAAATTATAGAGTGATAACACACATAAAAGATTATATGGACGTTCTAGGAAACCTTCACTTTTTACCTTTTCATGTTCATATCATAATAGTCAATATAATATCAACAATTCCATGTTCATAAAGATTATAACAATGAAACACCGCACCCTTAAGTGTATCGTACTAAACAATGAAAATGAAATATCAATTGAATACTAAACAAAGAAATTTGCTAAACTTACTACCTTACAATAGGAATTATATTCATCCTTTAGCATTTCCAATACAAATTTACATAATTAAGATATTACCAATAACAATACATAATACTAAGCCAATAATTTAACTAAATCAATGATCAATCAAAACATAAAATAGATATCAACATGATAAGGAAGCCATCAACTTTTTGTGACATCAATACTTACATAATTCAATAGCCCATACCAATCTACACATGAAATCAATAATATTAAACCATGATCCATTCACCCACATTAGTGCCAAAAAAGTATCTCATGTAATGCATGGTTTCATTGTTTTTTTGATCTTAAAACATTCAATTAACATCAATTATATCATTAAACGTTGACTCAAATCCTTTTATGCAAGAACCCATTAGTATAGTTATATAAACGAATTTCTATGTGTTTGAATATCTTTGAAAATCCTTTAAAATTTGCTCCTTGAATGGAAGATTATTTAAGTATGAAACATCTTCATTATTTGTAGAAAGTTCACGAAATTTCATTGAAAACTTGTAGAGAGTGACTGGAGAATTTTTGTTTCGACTTGAGGGTTTTCATGGAGGTGGTGAATTTTTGGTTTTAAAAAGACCCAATACGTGTAATTAAATAATTCCCGAACTACCAAAAGTCCCCTGAAGTTATTGGACCTTTTTTCAAATCCTTATTTGACTTAAAAATGACGCGACACAATCTGGAAAGTCATTGTGCAATGCGGGATCACCTCCAATTCTTGGTTTGTGTTGAGCCCATGTCGCAAGACAAACATATTTTATTTTATGTTTAGCACATATGACGCGCAACCATGTTATGAAAGTGGCTGATTTTGAAGCATGTTTGGCCCACGTTAGGGTCCTTAGGGCATCGTTCAAATGTTCTAACCCTACACATGTATCTCTAGGTACAAGGGTCATCCCCACTAATTGAAGACTATAAAAACACCTTAAAGAATGTAAAAGATGCAAGGACATACTAGCCAAAGTGTTTAAACTAACTTTTAATTCTAGTATTCGTAATTTTACAAGATTATTAGATCATAAAACTCATTAGAGGCTTTATAGTAACCTATTTTTTTAGGGTTGTAACATTCTCCCCCACTAGGACAACATTTGTCCTCGAATGACATTGTAAGACTTTCCACACTTTTAAAAGATAATGACACAATACTACTAACTCATAGCCATAGAGAATCATACACAATAAACATATTTAGGAGGAACATCAACTCCACATAATCAAGAGTCTCTAAAAAACACGACATTAGGAACAACATCTACAACTTATCACGCAATAAGACTCTAAAATATTGTGATTGCACATAGGAGTAACTTCTTTATCAACATACCATCATTATCATAAGCGTTATTTCTAAGCATATTATGTTAAAATATCATTAAACACAATTATGCATCTTTCTTTAAGGAGTTCACTGTAACCCATTCATATAAGCTAACACATGGAACATTGAAGGAAATTTTATACGTTCATGAAAACATGAAATACAAAATCATTTGAACTCAATTTACCAAGAAAACATAACCTCATGAAAATATGCACAATGAACGAAGATCAACAAATTTCATGTATACTTAGATTCCTAACTTGTAACACCCTAAAAAATTAGGTAGGTTAAACTAGAGTGTAACATGTGTGCCATGAGTTTATAAGGTCTTTTAATGCTGAATTATAGTATTGCAAATCAGTGTGTTGAGTTTGGAATATTTTCGAGGTCAATAGTACAAAAACGACCAAGACGTTAGAATGTTATCCTTTAGATGTTCTTGTGTGTTCAAGTGTAATTAAATAATTACCGAACTACCAAAAGTCCCCTGAAGTTATTGGACCTTTTTTCAAATCCTTATTTGACTTAAAAATGACGCAACGCAATCTGAAAGTCATTGTGCATTGTGGGATCACCTTCAATTCTTTGTTTGTGTTGAGCCCATGTCGCAAGACAAACATATTTTATTTTATGTTAAGCACATATGACGCGCAACCATGTTATGAAAGGGGCTACTTTTGAAGCATGTTTGGCCCACGTTAGGGTCCTTAGGGCATCGTTCAAATGTTCTGACCCTACACATGTATCTCTAGGTACAAGGGTCATCCCCACTAATTGAATACTATAAAAACACCTTAAAGCATGTAAAAGATGCAAGGACATACTAGCCAAAGTGTTTAAACTAATTTTTAATTCTAGTATTCGTAAATTTACAAGATTATTAGATCATAAAACTCATTATAGGCTTTATATTAACCTATTTTTTTAGGGTTGTAACATCTCCCCCTCTAGGACAACATTTGTCCTCAAATGACACTGTAAGACTTTCCACGCTTTTAAAAGATAATGACACAATACTAGTAACTCATAGCCATAGGGAATCATAAATAATAAACATATTTAGGAGGAACATCAACTCCACATAATCAAGAGTCTCTAAAAAATACGACATTAGGAACAACATCTACAACTTATGATGCAATAATACTCTAAAATTTTGTGATTGCACATAGGAGGAACTTCTTCATCAACATACCATCATTATCATAAGCGTTATTTCTAAGCACATTATGTTAAAATATCATTAAACACAATTATGCATCATTCATTAAGGAGTTCACTGTAACCTATTCATATATGCTAACACATGGAACATTGAAGGAAATTTTATACGTTCATGAAAACATGAAATACAAAATTATTTGAACTCAATTTACCAAGAAAACAGAACCTCATCAAAATATGAACAATGAAAGAAGATCAACAAATGTCATTTATACTTAGATTCCTAACTTGTAACACCCTAAAAAACTAGGTAGGTTAAACTAGAGTGTAACATGTGTACCATGAGTTTATAAGGTCTTTTAATGCTGAATTATAGTATTTCAACTCATTGTGTTGAGTTTGGAATATTTCCGAGGTCAATAGTACAAAAACGACCAAGACGTTAGAATGTTATCCTTTAGATTTGCTTGTGTGTTCATGTGTGCCTTTATGTGTTTTACGTGTTTTTTGGAGTCCAAATTGATAGGGGGTATTCCTAATATCTAGACGAATATTTTTTGGGTTGAAAATTGTGGGCACAACTCCACAAGGACCACCGTAAGGGTCCTTGAGGAAGACCCAAACTTCGGCTTGAAACTATACAGAATCAATCCTTAACCACGATGCCTAAAAACGCCTTATAGTCCATACTACGCTTCATATATTGGGGTAGTTGATCCCCACTTATTTGTGGGAACTTAAGACTAAATATATCAAACATTAACTAAAATAATTGCCTGCTCGTACGGCCCGTCGTCTTGTCGACGCTTAGTGTGGTGATTTGTTGACTAAAACGTACAACTTTCTACAGGTGTCTCTACTAAATGGAGGGTATAATGGGAATTTCACCTAACATATAAATAAAGTATGAGGCGGTTAGTTTAAGGTTTTTGTGTATTTTAAGTTACTTTAAAATCCTAGAACCTATATTAGAGTTCATTATTCAAAAATCAAAACCCAAGACGCAAAATAGAACTCTCTATACTCCATTGAAGCTAAAGGAAATGTTTAAGATACAATCTTAATTTCACCATTAATTAGTCACAATTTTCATGGATAATCTTCAATTGAAGTATGGTGATTCTTCCTTGAATCCTCATTCATTGAAGGAGTCAAATTTCAAATGATTTTCTATGAGTTTCTGAAAACATAAAGTGATATTTTTATTTCTAGCCATATGTTCGTGCATGAAATGATTTGAATTAATATTTAATGATATAATAGGTACTTATTTAATGATTTTATATAAAAACTCTATGAACCAGTGCTTCTCATGAATGATTATTTTTTCTTTTAATGTTGATGATTTGTTTATGATTTGATATTAGTAAATTCTTGCATAAATTGTATTTGGCTATTTTATTATTTATTGATCATGATAGAATTGTATAAACGTTACCTTAATTTGATGATATTCATATTTCATATTGATTAAACATTCGAATAGTTTCATTATTCATTTGAAATTGTGTATATGGCTATTATTAAGAGCCTTTGTGAAGTGAATTGATTTATAAGGCTAATGGATGGTGGTGTTTAGGATAGAAAGGTGGTTATTTGACCTAATTTCTTATATCATTTTGTAAAATTGGTAATAAATTTTATTCATTGGTATGGTCAACTTATGCTGGCAATGTTTGTGTGTTATTATTGTGCATAACATGTCCTTGTCTGCATTAGTATATGAATTGTGATGTTAGTCTGTTATAGGTTGTATAGGTGATCATTATGAAGGTTATGTGGTAGATGTATAAGTGTGAAGTGAAAGAATGATTTCTCCTATTTTGTTATATCTTGCTATGTGGTAGATGTATTAGTGTGAAGTGAAAGAATGATTTCTCCTATTTTGTTATATCTTGCAATGATAGACTATGGTGATGTATATAAATGTCTTGCTAGTGTATATGGTTAGGTAAACTTATTGTCCCTATACGATTGCTTGAATTATATTCAATATGTGATAAGATGATGATGATGTTTCTTGATTGGTAGATCTATGTCCCTCTACTTGATACATGAAACAATGTGAATCTGAACACTTGACTTTAAAGTTTTCAGTACCTTTGACATGTATGTGTATGAATGAATGGTGAATGAATGTTTAGTGTCGGTATACCTAAGATGGTACCCTTATAATTGACAAACATATGAACTTGACCATGTAATACACATTAATAACTTGGTACAATAAATATATAAAAAAAGTTATGAGATTCTTTAAGTTGAACGCCGTAATGGTATCCTTTTTATGTAAATGATAAAGTTAGGGATAAGTTGGATGGAACAACATATTATAATCTTCTAAGGTAGTTACTGAGCTATCCTAATTTACTTGAGTAGAAGTCGTAGTACACCTATCCATTGTAAGGGTACTACTATTTCGTAATGATAAAAATATTGTACCATCTCATACACCTTATTTGATTGAACATACTCTACGAGAACTAAGGTTATGCACCGAGTGAATACGCTTGTGGTAGTGACTCAACTTTAATGAGACTAGAGTACCAAGAAACCTGTAATTTTTCTTAACCATGTTCCTAAAATATATGTGTCCTAGTTCTACTCTTGGCAAGTAGAACACCCTCACTTGGAGTCTGGTAGACTCCGGATTCCATGCGTAGCTAGTGTGGTCTATGTCATTTAACACGTATTCTCATCATGTTCGATGCATATAGTTTAGGAGAAGTTCTACAATGTGTAGATAGTATAATAGGATGATATCTATACATGGCACGAGTAGGCTTTTAAGATTCTAGGAATTAGGTTTCCTAGGTCCTCCAAGAGCATTATGTGAAGTCTTATGAATGCATAATTTTGTATTAATTATCTTAATGATTAATGACGACTTAAGTTACTGGATGTTAATTAAAAGGTACTTAGATAGAGTAGCTTTGAGTATTTCTTAGGTAGCTTGAAGAGGGGGTATTGACGACCTCTTCATGTCTTACATAGGTGTGTCTTAGATTAACTTTATCCAGGGAGTCTAATAATCAAAATGGAATATTCTTACATTAGAATGTCTTGAGGATTACTTAGGTATGTGTGAAGGGGTTGTATGGTTGGCCGCTTCATATCTTACTTAGGTGAGTCTTAAGGTTATCCTAAGACAGACTAATGTAAGACATGAAGGAATCACCCATACAACCCCTTAGATGCACACCTATGTAATTCTCAAGACTTCCCATTATAGGCTTTCTTTGAACGGGTAACAAGTCCGCACTCTACACCAAAACATTAAAGAATACATACTTACATTTAACAACTTCACATAAGTGCCCTTCTCCATGTGGACTTAAAAGTTACACAAAGTGCAAAGTGAGAGTAGAATCCCATACTACTACTCCCACAATGTGCTCCTTAACATGATTTCTTGACATTAGGAATTATGTTTCCTAACTCCTTTATATACATAATAACTCATTCATACATTTCATATAAAGAAACACCAACACTCTCCTTTCAAGTGCCTACAAGTTGAATGGATGAATAGCATCACATACTACTACAATACCTAAGTACTTTAAAAGACTTAGTTCATTACATTCTTTTGTGGGGTATATCTTTCACGGACATAGACCATGACAGCTAGACAGGAAGCCCTGATATTAACCCCTATCGAATGAGGGATCCCCACTTTCCTAGGGTAGGGTAAATTTCTGAGCCTTTACATGGAATCTCGAATAGCTATACCTATTGCGGGTGCATAGTTAAGGGATAAAAAAAATGCTTCCAAATAATTCATTCTCTACTAACGAGGAGTACTCATCTCAAAAGGTAATTCGGATACAACATCTCAACTAATGATGTGTTTCCACCCCTTCTTCATATCCTCTCGGTGGTAAGCATATATACACGGAGTCTTAAACATTCATTACAAAAGCGTTGGCAATAACTTATTGGAAAAAAGATCTCAATTTACGAAGGCTATCAATCCTGCAACCTATCATAGGAAGATCTTGGGAATAGTGAGGTTGCTACTAAATAGTTCTTCTCAACTTATGAAGAGTGTTCACCCCAAAACGCCCATATTCATTCATTTACCATTTTAGGAGAAGTACTGAATGGTCTACACAAGACATCTCTCACGAAGAGTGTCCACTCTACAATCCCCCATTAACATTTATTTGCTTCAAACATTCATTTCAAGTGTGTGTATGAGTGTGCACAAGTGAGCACAAATTTCACATAATCACCATTTCCATACATTGACTTCTAATCATGCTTACATATTCATTCATCATCTTTCACACACTAGCATGCTTCACATATACACACAATCCATTTTGACATAATCTACACAAACTATACAATACAAGATTCATAAAGCATATAAAGATGAATATCAAGATAATCACTTCACTTCACATACAAATTAAAATACACATTCACATACTCAGAGTAAACACCGCAACAAAAGGTTGACCATACCACTCAAGAGCACTTGAATGGAATCTATACAGAGCAACTTACATTTTATCCATGCTTTCACCACTTTAAATAAATATTTCAACTAAGCAACATGATATAGCATGTATAGGCACTATCTAGATAAATATACATCAAAAGAAACTCAACTCTAAAATTATCTAACTAAAGGGAATAAATCCACTTCGTAAGCCAAATGTTGATAATAAGCATAAAAATGGTTTCATTAGGTGTTACATTAAAATCATTACTAACACTAATAAAAACTCATTTTATTCATAAAAACATTTTCATTCAAACACCCATACATAGAGTCAAGGCATAAGGAAGACAAAGTTTGAAAAGTCTTTATTGAAATCTCTTTGAATTGGCTCCTTGAATGAAAGAAAATTCAAGGATTAATACCATACCTAAATATGAATAAACCCACGAAATTTTCTGAAGAAACTTGAAGAAATAACCTTCTTCCTTAGAGATTGAAGCTTCTTCAAAATGTAGTTTTTCGGACAAAAAGTTTTTTTATGATTTTTTACTTTAACTTGAGGGTTTAATTTGATAAGTGAAATGGGGTTTCAAGTGACCTAAATCTGTCCACAAATGATCCCCCAATGTTCCCAAAAGACCCCTACAACAATTGGACCCTTTCAAAAATCTAATATGACTTAAAAATGTTCTAGCCAAATCTTTACATGGTTGTGCGTCGCGGAGGAAGCTCCTGATTTTTCCACACCACATTTTGAGGCAGTGGACCTGGTGACACTCGCGTGACACAGATTCAGCTTCAGTGCTCGGTGCACGATGCGAGGTAG
This sequence comes from Solanum peruvianum, assembly GCA_027705065.1. Lineage (NCBI taxonomy): Eukaryota > Viridiplantae > Streptophyta > Magnoliopsida > Solanales > Solanaceae > Solanum > Solanum peruvianum. The sequence continues at coordinate 33,675,419 of JAKWJD010001757.1, forward strand.
CCTCCACATCTTGGCACTGCACGCTGCCCTGGGCAGCTTCTTTGTCCAATATTTTTGTCCTCCTTGTGGACCCTTAGGGTGATCCCAGAGAAGTTGTTCTCTAATGTTTTGACGCTTGGTACATCCATTTAGGTGCTAAGCTAATTCCTTCTGGTTTTAGCCACCAAACAACACCTAAAATACATGCACCAAAATCAAGGACACACCAACACATTCCAAGTCTCATCTTCCGAACGTTATGGACGTTCTTGGATGTTTGACTTCCAAATATACCCAAAAATTGGACACTACCTAATGATATCATTATAAACAATTTAAGGACTTGAAAAACTAATCATAAACATGATTTCATCTAGTTCAACCTAGTTCCCTTTAGGGGCATTAGATTCTCCCCCAGTTGGAACAACATTCATCCTCAAATGACACTAAACTCTTTTAAGGACATCAAGGACTCATGTATCAGCATATAACACACAAAATAAAGTTCAAAACATTCATTGTCAATGCACCAAACTCTCAAGAAGCACCAACGTCATATTATCAACCATTCTTAAGTGACACAAGCAATTTAGAACATGTTCCACAATTCAAATCATACACTCATTTCTTTACTTGTGGAGGAACTACCTTATCCAAAATTGTACATGCCCAAACACATCATTTACACACACATTGAAACCATTATACCTGAAAATGCAATTTTTTTCAAATTTTTTTAATTTCTTACAGTGAATTCAAAAACTTTCATAGTGTAGCATTCTTAATAATTCAATAATTAATTTTTCAATCTATCTAACATGAAGGCATGGCAATATCATAGAGAAGACAATACAAATTCATCTTATAACCTAATCATAACTACCAAAAAGAAGTAAGACTTACCGGGATTCTTCTGAATTAGTTCATTGCTTAGTCTCGAGTACAAAGAAATGATTGGTCCTTAATGCATTAGGATCCGGACTACCATTAGGGGCTTGTCCCACCTCCTTCTCTTTTGCCTTGAGGTTGGGGCATTCCCTCATCTTGTGACCCTTATGAGCAAAGACAAATCAACCATACTTTCCGGTAGGACACTAACCCCATTGTTACTTCCCATAAGTAGCACACCTAGACCACTCAAAAGCATGGCCACCTCCTTGGGAATCTTGGTTTCTAACCCTATCCTTGTTCCCCATGGAAGACTCTTGATGATAAAACCTCTTCTTAGGCTTGGGTTGACTTGGTTCATCTACCTTTTTCCTCTTCTCATCCCTATTCCTATCCCTAATTTTGGACTCCTCAATCTTTTGAGCATACACCATGAGCCTATACATATCCATATTATAAAGGAGAAGTGACATAGGACACACTTTTTCCAACAATCTACGGGTTATCATTAAAGAATAGTGATGTAGGACACTATTTTTCCAACAATCTAGACACCCCCATTAAAAAAAAGGCGTCCTTGTCTAGGGTTGGGAACTATGGTTGTGGCATACTTTTAGAGTTGGGTGAATTTGATAGAGTACTCTTTCACACTCATTCCCCATTCATGAAGTTTCATGAAATCCACTATATTCTTCTCCCTCCAGTCTAAGGGGAACAACCAATCATGAAAAGCAGGTTTGAACAATTCCCAATGTATCGGATCTTCCCTTAAAAGTCTCTCATCCCTCCATTGCTCAAACCAAACATCTGGCACATCTTTGAGTTGATAAGCAACTAATTTCATTTTCTCCCTACGAGTCACATACATAACATCCACCATCTTTAACACCTCATCCTAGAGTCTTAGCCTATATTCATCCACCTTAGTTCCATGAAAAGTAGAAGGGTCCATCCTCATGAAATTATGAATTCTAGAAGCAGGATACTTAAACTAGGTTGGTGTCCACCTACTTTGTTAGCTTGGGGAACTAAATGATTAGTGACTATTTGAGCTTGAGTTTGGTCAAATCCATAAGGGAAACACTTAGCTCGACATTAGTCATATCCCCTTCAATATAGGTTTTACAACTGGAATCCAGACCCTAGACAAGACCGGCTTCGTTAACCTCCAAGAGGTCGCACATAGGCCTCTTCTAAACTTTCTTCACAATCATACAATTAAATTTGCAAAAAATTTTAAACTTTTTAATACTTATTGAAAGGTACTTAGACTTCATATAATTTCAACCTAAAAATGATATACTAATAATATAAAACTAACCAACCATCTATCAATAGATTGAACAATTGAAATAAGGAATTAAAATATTAATAATAGTTTGCGAAACTGGACTTAATATAAACTCTTGAACAAATGTTTGAAATGAAACACTAAGGAAATATACTACTAGCTATGTATAATGTACTAAAGCTATAATAATAAACGTAGACATTCTCGAACACATGAGAACCTACAGAAGTCTAGAGATCGCTAATCTAAACTGCTTCACAGAATCTTCAATCTTCTCTCAGACTTGCGCCAATAAAAATAGTAATAATATATTGGTTAGTACACACTTGTAATAAGTATGGGTGTATGTAAATAAACACATAAGTACTATTAATGATCATGGAAATCTCTTCCAATAGAAAAATGTCGTTTCGGCAAAGTAAATTCACTTTACTTTGCTAATTCGTTATTCTGATTCATGCTATGAATATGACATGTTTTCAAGCATTTAACGTAAAGAAATCATTTTTCTTATGAAAATAAGACCTTGGAATCATGAATATAAATTTATAACAATTCAAAAAAAAATTAATAATTTTTCTCCCTGAGGCCGAGAGATTTTTCTCCATGCCCTTACTTATACTTTCACTTTTTTTCTTCTTGTTGTTATGTATTTCAATGATCTCCTTTGATATTATGTTTTACTTACAAGTGCAATGATTCATTCTAGTCCCATACCTAGAATGAATCAATTATGTAATCCAAAAGATTAAGGAAATAATTTTACTACCTTACTTATTCTTTCCATTCATGTTAAATTGGGCATGAAGACTTTATAAGAAAATGTTTATTAGCTACGACCATTATTTAATCATTTGCATAATATAAAGATTATGGGTAATATATTCATTCTCCAAGTGATTAGTTATTATGTTTTTGCTCTTATCAACGATTGTTTGTTGGCTATGCCCATTATTTTATCATTATGATTACTTAGTTCAATTTGAACTTACTTTTCTTATTCTCTATCTCATGTTAACTTTGAACATAATTTTCTTTCTCTCTTTCTTACTTTCATAAGAAATCTTTAGCATTTAACAAAATTAGATCATGTGAGATAACATGAAATACAGTGTCTTCCCCACACTTAAAAATGGTTGTTCACCGCTAAAGTGAACCTTGATCATGTGAGTTAACATGAAATACCGTGTGTTCCCCACACTAAAAAGAGGTGGTTAACCGGGTATAGTGAACCTAGATCATGTAAGTTAACATGAAATTCAGTGTCTTCCCCCCACTAAAAAAGAGGTGGTTCACCTCTAAAGCTAAACCGAATCTGGAGCATTTAACCGGCATAGATCATATGAGATAAATATTAAATTCACTGTCTTCCCCAAACTTTAAAGAGGTGGTTCACTAGCCAAAGTGAAACGAAATACTGCCTAAAACTCTTAGGTTGAATCCACTGGCTAGTACCTTTGCTGGAAACATAGTTAAAAGACTTGGAGATTTCGAAGACACTTTTACACCTTTGTGGTAGTCTCATCTCATGAGGCTTACATGTGTTGCACAATTTCATTTCTAGTCTAACAGAGCTTTGCTCAATTTCTTATGCTTTACATTTTTAATAGTTAACTCATGCATTATGGAAGCTCGCTTCTAGTATGAGGTATACTTAGTTCAATAGATGACTAGTCATCCTTCGTTTGTACTCGAGAATATGAACTTAAATATTTCATGATCATCATGGTGCGAGTGAGACTTGTCTCACAGTTTCTAGAACCCTCTTATGTTAGTATCTTACACGTAATCGTTTAAGTGTAAGTGAGAGTGATCTCACTTCTTTTTACGCTCTATATTAGGTCAATTTCATAACTCATAGCTTTTAGTTATTTCATAACTCACCTTTTCTTGTTCAACATCAATTGATAGTCCTATACCATTCTTTATGGAAGTTATCAAGACTTATGCAAAATGCTATTATGTTGAAAAGTTTTTGTGGATAGGATATGTTGGGACATGTCCCAATTATTTGCACACCCTATGTTATGAGTTCATTGAATTTATATTGGCATGACATTACATATTTTGGTATTGACATAAATAAAAGTATGATATTATCACTATCAAAATCAATTATTTAACTAGCCAACTTTTAACCTTTGATTAGTCTATATGAACAATGCAATGAACAACTTATAACAATTTCATCTTCTCGAATACAAGTAGGAATTACAATATTTATTATCTCATGTAAATAATACTCTAATCATACGGATCCGACATACATGTTTCACTTGATATTATAAATCACAGAACCTACACATAATGATCAGTTAGTACGCATACAAACAACATGCTCGAGATTTACATTATACGTAGTACAAGAATCGTAAATAGTGAGAACTAGGGAGATGAACATGTCATTCATTGGGAAAAACCATAGTTTTGGTATTCTTGAATTCTGAACTTTTGAATAGCCTCTTGGGGAAATGAATCCAAGATATAAAATATATACCTTACTGTAGAATTGAATCTAAGAAGATAACCTTGAAATTTGCATGAAAACATTGAAGGACTCCGTTGAAATCGCCTAAGGTTCTTCTTACGTTGTTCACTGTTTTTCAGTCCTAGGTTTTCTAATGATTAAACATGAGTCTAATTCTTAGGAACTGAATATGACTAATTCAACTTAGACTAATCAACTTAATAAATAAATCAATTAGCTAATTACAAAAATGCCCCTTTTAAATTGACTAAAATTAAAAGAACTTTTGTTAAAAAAATATGAAATTTATCTAATGGTCTCGGCCTTGACGTTAATTTTTAATTAATTCATAAAGTTTTTAATTTAAATAAATAAGTGACCTAGGTTAATTACTAAAGTATCCCTAAGTCATTAGGACCACAACCAACCTCTTTGGACCATCCTAGGTTATGTACTAGGATTATTTTTTTTGTTAGTTACCTGTCTAGTGTCACCTAGCTAGGTCTTAGGATTTTTTTCACCATAGTTAGTTTATTTCGGTTAGTACTACATTCGTTAGCTATTTAGGTAACTTAGTTAGAGCCTATAGTTTTTTAGGGCTCTAGGCCCAACATGACTTTGCCCGTGCACACGCGTGCCCCCTAATCGTCCTAACCGAATTCGATTAGGCTTGATTGCTTGTCTCTTGGCCGGTTAGCACATGTGTTGCTTTTAATTTTTTGTCCAAGGACCCTCAATTTGTCCTTCGGAACTTCTTAATCTGCATGATCATTTTAAATGATCATGTCCTATTGTAGTAAGGGTTGCCTCTTTGATGCCTCATACCTAATGTGCTAAGAATCAATCCTATTAACTTAGGGTCTTAATTGCAGGTACAATTCTAAACAAGCTTGGATTTGGTCATTTGAACCAAATTGTATCTTACGTTACTTGTTAATATATAGAAATTTGCTAACACCCATAAGCAAATATTCTCTAACATGCCCTATATTACTAAATATTGGGCATTGGGATGCCTATGTAGCCCAATACATATTCTTAAAAAACATAATAGACTCTTCACTAGACAAGTACATTTTCTGGAATGTTACATTATCCCCTCCTTAGGAATATTCGTCCCAGAATGATACTACACATCATTTTGAAACTAAGAGGTTATTTTCGAAAAAGTACATCACATACTTGAAACTTTACTCTTTGTGAATACCTGATTCAGAATTAACTTTGGATTATGAACATCACTCATAGCTTATATGAAGATTCATATATGAGATTGAGGAACTTCAAACCAAATCTTACTTAAACTCAAATACACATCATAACTCATGCAACACAAAAATCATGTCAACGCTATACAAAAATAAAAACATGAATGCAAGCATGAACTCGTATTAACTCATATAGTCCAAGAATATAACACACAGTTATGGAGACAAAGTATATGGAAGGAGCTTCATGTTATTATTCATTGACTTAGACTAAGTGGTATAAATTCCCATTAAATAACATCTTATTGGCTTTAATATGGGAAACTATTTGGCCTGTTTGATTTGAACTACACCCTTCCCATTCAAGCTCTAACTCATTAGGAAATTTAAACGTTACTACCCTATTTGTAAAGTCTATGCTAGCATAGCATTTAAGGATAAAATCTATATCAAATATTATATGAAGGTCAACCATGGTTAATTCTATTAAGACAGCATATGTGACTCTATCAAGAACAATTATTGGGCAATCTTTATATACTCTTTAAGCTCTAATGTTGTCTGCTATTGGAGTACTAACTAGACATAATTCATGTAAGATCTCAGGAAGCAAGTAAAATATACTAGCTACTAAAGGAGTAACAAAAGATAAGGTGGATAGTTGATCATTCAATGCATACACAGGAAAAGAAAAGACATGCAAGTTACTAGTGACCACATAGGCTGACTTCTCCTTGTCCTCTCTACCTTTCAAAGCATTGATATTGTCCTACTGGGAGGCTCTACTGCAGTATTAGGATTAGGTTGAGGCTGAATATTTGCCTTTTCTTGATTCTTCACATGTGGGCAGTCCTTGATCTTATGCCCACTCTTGCCCCACCGATATCATGCATTAGAACCTACCGTGCAGTCACCTCCTTGAAAATGGACACACTTACAATACAATGTTCTGTCACGCTGGTCATTTATTTTATTTCCCCTCTTTAACTTGGGCCATTCCTGGAGTCCAAACCAATTCCTACTAGTGCTAGAACCAGCCTGATTAAAGGGCCTACGTTTCTAGCCTTCTCAACCTCTCTTCCATTCACAACTCTCCTCCACATGTTGTGCATTTACAATCAACCTAGTAAGGTCCTTATTATCATGCAACATGGATTCCCGACATTCCTCCTCCAGATCATCTGAAACACCAGTCACAAACTAACTCATCTGATCTCTGTTACAGGACACCACCGAGGAAGAATAGTTGGAAAGTTTAACAAACTTAAAGGAGTATTCCATAACTAACGTACCTCCCTAACTAGGTTGCGAAACTCATCAACCTTAGCCTCTCTCTTCTCTCCAAAAAAGAACCTCTACACGAATGCAGTTTTGAGAATGTCCCAAGTGATGGGGACTTCTCCTGGTTCTCGTCCATTTACCCACATCTTGTACCATAATTTACGAACATTTTTAGCTGGTATGCAACAATCTAAACCTTCTCCTCTTCATTAACACCCATAATACAGAGAATCTTGTCGACCTCGTCAACATAATATGGGGGATCCTCATTGGTTCTGGACCGGAAGTAAAATGGAGGATTCACTTGGTGAAATCTCTCAGTCTACTAACCATGGTTCTAGGATGTGGGTTCTCCCTATGAGCACCCTCTCTAGTGGCCTAGGCTGTGATAGCGTGTGACTTAGCATTAATGGATTGGTCCATCTGAACAAGTGCAACTCTGAGCGTTGATAGATACTTGCACTCCGGTAGCTTGGGCTTGAGAAGGAGCTTGGTTTCCCTCAGCAGCTGCTTCTCCAACTCTCCATCTTGCGTTTCTTCTGCTGTCCAATTTTGTACACATACACACATGAAGGAAGTTAGATGCTAAAGAGATACAAAATCTATCAGATCTACACAGCACGATAAAGAGTAGAAGAAGGGAATATCTCATACATCAATAAGCCCCTATGTCATGATTGTGGTTAACTTCACAACCATAAGCTTGAAACTAAGCAAGGCGGTTGTTTTGAGGCTTAGTTCAAAAGTAATTTAACCTCATGCTCTAATAGAAATTTTGTCACACCTAGAATTTACACCAAAGATGAGTCCGGCGTTGTTAACCTATCAGAGGTTGAAGAAAAGCCTTTTCTTAGGTTCATCACAATCATACAGTTAAATTTGCGGAAAATTTAAAAGTTTTTTGTACTTATTGTAGTGTACTTATACTTTATATAATTAATGAATAAGAGTGATATACTAATAAGCTCAAATTGATTAACCATCTATCAATAGATTAAACAATTGAAATGAGGAATTATAATGTTAATGATAGTTTGCAAAACCTGCCTTAATACAAACACTTGAAAAAATGATTGAAATTAAATTCTAGGGACAACATCCACTATCTATGTCTGATGTACCAAAGCTCGAACATTAAACATAGGCATACTCAAACTCAAGAGGACCTACAAAAGTTAGGAGATCGCTAATCCAAACCCATTCAACGAATCTTCAATCTTCTCTCGGACCTGCGCCCATAAAAAAGTAATTATATATGTGTTAGTACACACTAGTTCTATGTATAGGTGTATTCACATAAACAAATAAGGACTATGCATGATCAAAGGAATCTCTTCCTATTGCAACATGCAGTTTCTGGATTGTGAAGTCACTATACTTTCATTATTCGTTATTTGTGATTCATGCTATGAATACGGAATTTTTTTCACGCAATTACAGCACACAACTTATTTTTAATACTATTATAAGACCTTGGAATCATGAACATAATTTTAGAAAAACTCAAATAAAACTCATGTACTTTGCTCCTTCAGGCCAAGAGCTTCTTCTGCATGCCTTATTTTATATTTTTATTCATTTTCTTATTCTTTTGTGTAGCTCAATTATCTCCTTTGATCTTATGTTTTACTTACAAGTGCAATGATTCATTGTAGTCCTATACCTACAATCTAGAATGCCAACAATTGGATCGAGTTCACGCAGAGTGATGCGCGTAGAACCATACCTCCAAACCCTTGCTACATCTAATACAACTAACTTGGGGAGTTATTCTATCTAGGTTAGGTTGGGTCCAACCATGTAGGGTTCTCGAATACGAAGATTTAGTTGAAGGAGTCTTTACCGGACTTCAAAAGGGAAAATGTTAGGTTTGAAGGGTCTAGGGGTAAAATGGTTTTTTCCCTAGATAAGGGTAGTATCATAATTATCCTTTAATTAATAAGGTGGAGGGGCATTTTGGGGATAGAGGGCTGAAATTGGGATCTTAAAGTGCAGTCTTGCCCCACCCGGGTTTGAACCTAGGTTGAAGCAATGAATTAAATTGTTTTTAATTTAAGTTGGTAAATTAATGTTATTAATTTATAATTATTGTTTATTATCTTATATAAAATAAAATTAAATCAGAATTTTTAATAATTAAAGAAAACCTTATTTGACTAAGTCCTAAACTAGACTTCTAAGCCTAAGAAAACTCTTCTCTCCCACCCTAATCTCTCTCTCACGTCTCTGTCAGTTTCACTCACGTTTTTCTTTGCCAAATAATTTATAAAAACAGTAGTTAAACCAAAAATCTTCACACTTGAATAACTTAAAACGAAAATTATAAACAAACAACTAATAAAACGTGTTAGGCAAATGGATGTTTTTTCCGTCAAGTTGGTATTGAAACTCTTGGATTTGGACGTGTGTTTGGAGGGTTTATTTGGGCTGAAAGTCGAGGTTTCAATGTAAGAAATTTATGGGTTCTCTTATCTCTAGGTCCCTTTCCCAAGAGACCCGTTAAGGTTCAGAATATTCATTCCAAAAACTAGGTTTGTTCCCCGTTGCATGTCCCTGTCACTAGCTCCCATTGAATCGTAGGTTTGTTATGTTTGCTGGTAGAAAACTATGGATGAAAAGTGTTTTCTTGATTATTATGTGCTTATATGTATGTTTGGAATTATGTGACTTATGTTGATGTTTCCGAAAATGTACGTACGTGTGTATGTGGGTTGATGTGGCTATTGTTTATGGTTTAGGACTTGAAATGGCATGATAGTTCTATATATTTCATGTACACATGTTTATTTAAATGTTATTTTCATATGAGTTGAAAAGTTGTTAATTTGAGGGATAATGTCTTGGCTAAACTAATACATGAAGACTCACCTAAAATGTTCTAAATGCACTACGAAATTCCCCTAGAACAAAGGTGTGACTTGATGAAAGGTTGCTGAAAAATTAAAAGAAAATTTCCAGCATCTATTGATGAATTTCGGTCAGCAAAGAGGTTTCAAAATGTTGAAAAAAATGAATTAAAACAAATGATATCATGGAGGATTGAACCCGTGACCTCACCTTGTTAAAAATCACAAAATATTAATGAAGTAAAAAGAAATGTGGTGAAGGGGATTGAACCATGGTATTAACTTAAAAATTAACTTAAAAGAAAAAAAAAAGAGATGAGAGGAGTGGGATTCAAACTCACCATCTCAGATTTAAGGAGGAAAATTGAAAGAAACTAAAGAGGGTTTGTGGGGTTCGAAACCACAACCCATCGGCCAAAGGACAAAAATTTAAAGGCAATGAAAATAAGAAGTTAATGACGTTCTGGGGTTTCGATCAAACATCCTCTTAGTTCCATTAAGCGAAAATGAAGAGACAAATCAAGGGAAAAATAAAATGAAGGCATTGGAGCTCAAACATTGTTCCCCAAACCGTATGGATCAAACAAAAATGAATTAAAAATGTAAGTGTTGTTGAAGGGATTTGAAAACCGGGTTCCCTTTAAAATATTCCGTGTTGATACATAAGTCAAACGTGAACTAAATGTTCAATAATAATGTTGCCTACTTAAATCAAAATTAAGATCTTGGTCTACATACAATATGCATAAGTCTTGTACCACATAATCTTAGAAAGATATAAAAAATTTAAAAGAACTATGAATGAAGCCTACTGGCTTGTATATATACATCCATAAGTTTTACATACATTTAAAAAAATAAGTGAACCTAATAAAGTTGTAATGGAATGATGTAACCCTTGAAGGGTTAAGTAAGAGTTAAAATACACTAAATGGCCCAGTGCATTTGCATATAATGAAACGAATATTATGTAGTGAAATGATGAAACCTTCAAGGGTTAAGTAAAAGAGTGGAACACACAAATAGCCAAGTGCATTGGCATATGATGAATTTAATATTCACGTAAAAATGGTGAGTAATTATGAATATAAAATGTGTTACTGTTAATGAATATGGTGACAACATGATATGAGGCTAATTTAAAATATGAGAGTTATCTCAAATGATTCTAAGTAAATATTACCAAAACGTACTTACCTATGAGGGTGTAAAGTTAATGAAGAGACCAGTCTCTATGAAAACTCTAATGAAAGTGTTGAGAGTTACACACATAATACTAATGATATGATGAGAAATCATCTATCATGGTATGATGTCCTCTTACTAGAAGCCAACTTTGACGATGTATGATGTGAATGTAATGAAACTTTATACTAAGCATCGATAGATAGTTATGAGAGATTATGCCTTCTTTCAAGAAGGCCTGAGGTTTACCTAATTCTTATGAGATGAGAATGCCCCTCGTGACGGGTGTAGGTCTCCTTATATCCTAGTAGTCAAACCTATACTTCAAATAAAGAGATGTGGTGGTGTTCAATTTCCCATGTATGCTAACATGTTTAGGGATACTTTGGCCGGTGATTCCACTTCTTTTTGGTTTGGGGTTTCATGACAGTAGATTTCATCATGCTCACATGACAAAATGTCGGTCAAAGTTAAAGTTCCCAATGAACGAATGAGGCTAGCCTCAAATGATGCACATAATAAAATGAATGAAATAGAGGTGTTAATATAGGATAATCAAGAGGTGAGATAGATTCAAGTAATGTCATTAGGTTATTCTTTGTCAATGCATAACGAACCCGAATAATGTCTTAAACTAAATCCTAGGTATAATTGATGTTTACACTGACCCATGAATGAAATGAAATGAAGTACATATGAATGAATGAAGAAGACTATGTGTTTGCTAAAGCAGACTCCCTAGTTGAGGTCCCATATGTTGAGCCCATTTAAGAAGTCTAATGTAAAGTCTATGATTTCAAGGTCTCATGCCATACAAATGAATTATATGAATAATGTTATGTGGTACATGAATTATGATATGTGCTATGTGGAAGATGTTATGTCTTGTGTGCAATATGATAATTAGGATGATTCATGTTACTCTCATGTCATCACTTTCCTAATCAAAATTTGCAAAGCTCACTTACTTTCCTAATCAAAATTTTGAAAGATCACTTACTTCGCTAATCTCAATTTGGCAAATCCACTGACTTGACATTCTACAATCACGTTGTTTGAAAAGATCTATTCTTACTCATTCATGTCCAAAGTGTATGTTTGTACATACCCATAATTAATACAAGTGTGTACTAACCTTATACAACTCTACAATTTTAGGTGCAGGCACAAGTGGACGCTTAACCTACAGATTTCCACTGAAAATATCCGGACCTAGAGCATTCATCCAGACATGGTAGGCCCTCATGCTTTCGATGATGGCTGCCCATTATATTATAGCTTAGTTATAAGATTGAGCTACTGTAGTATGTTTCACTGGCGTTTCTTTCCAGTTTTTGTTCATACATTGTAATGGTGCGATTTTGGTAAGAACATCTTTATTGTTATAATAAATTGTTTCTTTTATTTTGATGATCTGAATGTTAGATGGTTGATGGTGAACAATTACGTATGTAGGTAAGCATGTTAAGAAACAAAAATTATCAATTTTTCCGCTAAAATTAATCTAGAATAAGTAAGAATAACGTATGTAGGCTTGTCTGCGACCTCTGAGAGTTCAACAACGCCGGTCTCATCTAGGGTCTAGACCCCGGTCGTGACATGTTATGGGGCTTCACATATAAATTGCACTAGTGGACTATGATTTGCGTCATGAACAATGTCTTGTAAAGATGTAATTGTAAATAATTAAAAATAGGTACAAATAGAAGCAGATTACTATAAAGCAAAAGGAAATCTTGATTTAAATATGCCTTTGATATATTATGCTTATGTGATGATGTGTATTGTCTTATGTGGGTTATATGTTTGTTTTCCTTGAGGTATTAAGGTGATGCCTTGCACCAAGTATCACTAGAGGGTTACTTGGGAGGTTAATGAATAAAAGTAAGTAATGCTCACTCTTAAGGGAAATTATCTCATTGTAAAGTGTCTTAAACTATGTCATAAATTCAATATGTGATCTTATGTAATGTTTTGCCTTTGAATATGTTAGATTAAGTATGTGAATGATATAAATGCTATTGTATAAAGGTTTTATAAACATTTACTAAAAATGCATGATATATAATTTAAAGAAAATGTCCATTGCATGATTGTCATACTTTGTGTATTCTTCTACTAATCCCATTATTTTATACTTTTTACACAAAGTGTAGGTTATGGATGCTTAAAAAGTATGTCTATGATTTACGAGATTGATAGATATTTCACAAGCTCAAGGAAAGGAATCCTCAATTTCCAAGGATTCTCCACTCATGTCATAATGTCAAATTTATTAAATGTTATATAGTGATATCTTATGTTTTAAGGACCATGTCCCTAATGTATTCTAATGCTTTTGAGTGTAAGATGACAAAGATATTTAGGATCTAAATATGTATTCTGGATTATGTTTCAGAAAAATATGAAGTAAAGTTTCTAGCGTATGATTTGTATAAAAAGTTTTTAATTTTCCACTAAATTTACTATGACAATGCATTGAATGATAAATATGGGCTTGTATCATACCTCCGAGAGGTCATTTTTCTTTTAGGGGGTTCTCCCCGAATGTGACAAACGTGGTATCTGATCAACAAGTTTTTAAAAGTGGTTTATGGTCCAAGAAGTCTCTTATTGACACGTTTAGCAGAGTGTTGTATCATTTTTAGTGAGTCAGGACACATCAAATGGTATGAGAGGCTATAGGACGATAGGGTTTCCCTTCTTCATCATTCTCATATCGTACCATAGACATTATGTTTATAAGATCTCTCTCTTATGTTTTCTATTCCTATGTTCTTTTCGATGTGATTGTTTGGATAAGATTGTTATCCATTCTTGAGTAATAAAAGGTAAGTTTAAATGCCTATCTTGGTTTTATGGTCTTATGAGTATGTACACAGGTGAATTTTTGCTTATTTTGATGATGAGATGCCAGTAATCGGTATGTATGAAATATATGTGAAATAGCTTGTTATATTGTGAAATGTATGTCATGATATAGTCAAAGCATGTTATAAGTTATTATAGTTGACATGAGTTTCTTTGGAAATAATGTGTTACTATATGGTTTTGCATGATGATATCCTTATGATATGATTTGAACACGAAATGCTTAGTGACTACCTATTGAAGCATGTTACCCTAAGAATATGCGCTTTAAACAGTTCTATGTTTATTTTTTGTATATATGCGGTCCTTTATAAGTTGCCTAGCATGGATTGGAGTTCTTTGTATAAACTTTATTCTAGGTGTGATGATCGAATGGTTGTCTTGGTAAAGTCTTGTACCTTATATTGTCATGCTTTTCCCATCGATTACCTAAACGTTGCATTTTTGGATTTTTGAAGCATGTTTACTTTAATGTTGAAAGAACAGAACAAGTCCTTATGACAATGTGTTCTTGTTGTTTCCCCTAATGATGTATAATCTTGGTGTCTATTGTATTTAATTAAAACCTTATGTGGTTTAATGATATGATTTTATTTGATAATGGGAGGATAAATTGCGTAGGTTATAAGGTTTAGAATACCTAAGTTAACTTACTCTAAATTCATTTTAAAGTGGTAATCACTTTTAAGTAATGAAAATGAAGGTAGTTTAGTTAAGATCCTCTTAAGAATGGGTTAAGTTGCTCTTAATTGTGTTTACCCTAAGCGGTCGATGGTGATAGAGTAGTAAGGTTGTAGATATCATTCTACCTTCTCCTTCTATTCTTACTTGAGATTGAATCTAATTATTTGGTAGTAAACTTGTTCATGACGTAAGTTTTGCATAAAGTATGAATTGCATGACCTTTATATGTTTTGTATGTATTGATTGACAATACCTTAAAGATATTGTAAAGATTCCAAAGTGCATGTAGGAAATTCTTTTGATTAAATTCATGTTTTCTCATGTATATTTGCATTTTGATATGCTAGTTGTGCATTTGACTTCATGAGATAATATAAGAAACATGGTAATAGTAACTTGTGAGGTGTAATGTTTAGCCTTATAATGAAAATTTGAGTCTATTTAAAATGAAATATGTTGAGTATCTTGAATTTGAAAATTATGTGACTTGTATGATTTGAAAAACATTATTGTAGACTCATTATTAAAAGATGAAAGCATGTGTAGCTAAGTATTCATATGTGTGCCTATGATTTGTATTGTTTTTCCCAAGCAAAGCTCACTGTAAAGGATAGTACTATGTTAGAGATTGAGTTCTTGTGAAAATACTTCCTATTAATTGTGATGTTCTTGGTGTGACTTACCATTTAAACATCAGTACGAAGGAAACATGAGCATTCCTTGGTTTAAAAAGTTTAGAATTTCTAATTTTTAAATTGAATTGACCATGTACTTTTCTTAGGTGTGAACTCATGATACATGTAAGTGTGTTAAGGAGAAGGACATTCCTCAGTGGACACCAGTAAACATTGTATTGTTTAGTATGACCTTCATGGGACTATTTCTAACTAATAAAGATCATTGGTTATTCAATTAACTCAAATCTATGTGCATTGAAGAATGAGCGACTAATTACTTCTTGAGTGTTGTTTATATCTGCTTAAGTGTAACTTAAAGAGTAGTAGCAAAATGAGCTCATAAAGAATTGAAGTGTAATGACCATGTTATGATTAAGAGAAGGATGTTCCTCCTATAAACATGATAAGAGGCTTTGTGTTCAATTCATCAAAGAGTGAGTGAATGGAAGTTTTGCTTGCTTTTGTGTACTTAGTGCTAAAATGATTTGACGATGTTATAAATGGTATGAACTACTCTTTGATGCATTGAAGTCCTTGTTGTTATTAATGAATTCTAAGTGTCATTCGAGGACGAAGGTTCCCAAGTGGGTGATATTGTAAGACCCCGAAAATGAGTTAGGGTGTTTAGAGAATAACATATTCCTCTTAAGGTTCATAGGTACTAAAATGACTTATAAAATTATTTAGTGGTAGTATATAAGGTTTTAGGTGATTTTGACATCAAACGTCAAGGGACTACCAAGACGTTCGATGATTAGTCACCTAGCACATGTTTCCATGTGAATTTATATATTGTATGTTATGAGATTATGAATTCATAAAATGATTTATAATTATTTTTTATCGTGATGTTTGGTGATCAAACGTCGAAGAACGTCCAAGACATTTGAAAGATAGCCCTTAAGACGCTCAATGTGTGTCTTGATAGGGTGTAGCCTTTTTGGATGTGTTATTTGTATTTGTTTAGGTTTAAACTAATTTGGGAGTTCTACAACTTAATTAGGGTTTTACTTACATTGGAAACGTCCGGCTATGACCTCTAAAGGGCCCACAAGAAGTACCCAAGTATGGCCGAGACACTACCTTGCAAGTGTCAATCGACGAGACAAACGACGGAAAGTTTATTTATCAACGGCCCATTGGTAAGGTATCATCGACGGAAACTTAGACTGGAAGGTCTCAACCCAAAAAAGGCCAAATTCCAATCAACGTAAGCGAAAGGACAGCCAGTCGATAGACCAACTGCCAGTCGATGGTCATCCGTCGGTTGTGTCCTGTAACACTACCTTTTGTTGTTATATTTAAGGTGTGAATGTTCAATTCACACCACATCCTAAAACTACTCTAATTCATTATTTTACCTTTATTTACGTGTAAATAAGGAATTAAACACGTGAAAAACCCATTCCAATCCGCTCTACACATAATTGAACTTTCCCTAAAAAATCTTCTCCTTAGAAACCTCCATTGTTGTTATAGCTCAAGAAAAGGTTGGAGCATGGTTTCCTATCGTTTATTGACCATGTTTTGGAGGGTTTAAATTAGATAAATCTATGTTTAACCTTCATCTTTAAGTAATCTTTCTCTTTGAGAGTTCTTTGCAATGTTTTCAGAAAAGGTGTCATGATGAAAGTTCATCTTCTTTAATCTATCATGGGGTTCATTATAAACGTTTTAAATGGTTAAATCATGATAAATTGATGTTAATTTATTTTTTTAATGTGAGTTTAATTCAATTGCATGATGAACCCATGTTACATTCCTAAATTTATTTGGTCCTTGCATGATCTGTGTGATCTTTTCTTGTTATCAATTGAATTGTGATTATACTATGTTTAAGTTGTTATATCTGATGTTATTTACGTGAATTAATGTTGAATTTATGACGAAGGATCGATGTGGATCAATGTATTAATATTTGAACATGCTTAGCCTAGTTTTTGCATGATTCACTGTAACGTTGGTCTTCTAATGATTTAATATTGAATTCGATTCGGTAAAGATGATTATCGTTATTGTTTTAAATTGAAATTATAGATGATCGTGGGTATAAATCCTTCTAAATAAAATTAAATAAGACTTGCATGAATTGATGTTGGGATGGATATTATATGACTCGATTATGGTTGATATTCTTTAGCTACTTCCTATAAGTATAATGTGATGATAATTGAATACCATTGATCCAATATGAATAAATAACCATTGAATTTGCATTAATTGATCTAGGTTTTTCTTGCCTACAATTTGCACATTATGTGATCTCAATTCTAGGAAAGATGAAGAATGATTTAGATTGATTTATATATATTAATTTACTGGACCAAATTTATATTCTGGATACAATATTATTGATGAGAAAAACTAGGGAAGTTACTTGATGATATATAATTCTCTACTTTATACCATATATGTGATACTGTGCACTAGTTGTATCATGATCTTGTGACGACTTGTATATGGTTTTGTTTATGATTTAAATACATATATCTATGTTTATAAAGGTGTATTGATCAAGGATGACCAAAGTGTGAGAAATTGTAAGTATGCTTGTGTCCTCTACTTATCTATATTAATGAAGTTGATGAAACCTTGTATCGAATTGTGTGGTATGGTCCACTTATAGTGGTGGTGTTTACTTTATTGTCATTATATATGTGTTGACCATGGCCTTGAAGGAAAATAGATAGATATATGAGTGTTTGGCTATGGTTATTACACTATCTGAAGCTTATGCCTATTTTCCTATTCTAGTTATTATTTAGGTTGCATGGATATTGTATTAGAATGTGTATATCTATGTTAGGGTAAAGTATAGGTGCTGTCATTGATGGGTTAAAATGTTTAATGATCCCTTACTTATGTATCCATATGTGAATGCATGAATAGCAAAAGTTCGGAGTTTTAAGTATAATATTAAGTTAACTTGTCTCCTATGCTATTATGTGTTGTTTTGTTTATGCTTGGAAGAGTATTATGGTCTAAGATGGAGGCTGCCTCAATGTGTTGTTGATAGCAATTATGTGATCCTATTGACCAATGTACATACACACTCACTTTACATGCATGTTACAAGTAGTATAAGTCGTGATATCTAAATGAAAGGTAATTCTGATATTCACTAGTATATACTACTATGCATGATAAGATGATGTCTATTAAAGTATGATATGTGTTTCTTTAACTAGGATAAATTTATAGGCGTAGTAGTATTGGCAAGGGAATGGTACATTTTCTACGCATTGCACATGTGTACCTTCGTAGGGTAGTTCGTAGATTTGGTTTCTATCTATATGAAAATGAATGAATGGACATGTCATGAATATGTATTATATGTTATGATGTTAAGTATATGATATGACAAAGTATGAATTTGCATAGTGTCTTGGAGTGTTTGTATGAAAGGATTGCTCATATTGTTACACAGATAGACTTATGCATTGATATATTGACATGTAAGACATGATGTGTTATGTGAAAGGTTTTGCTCACATATAAGTATACACACACATGTAGTTATAGGAGCCCTGAATGGTGTAACGACCTGTTTAGTCGTTTTGAGCAGCAGATTTTATTTCTGGAAAACTGGCTGAAACGACGGACCCCACGACGGACCGTCATGGTCACGACGAACCATCGCAGGGTCTCGTTTCAATATACTTAGAAATTCTGAAATTGGGTAGTGAAAATCGACTCTTTGAACTTCGTGACGGACTTGCAGGACGGACCGTCACAGACCCTTGGTGGAAATTTGGGTCTCTGAACTTTGCGACGACCTGCAGGACGGACCGTCGCAGGCACGACGGCCCGTCACATGTTGCGTAATCCTAGTCTGGGTCGGATTTCCTTACACGTTTTAAGGGACGTTTTTGACTATTCCTACTTTAATTATAAAGTTAGAGGGTTAAGGATTATAAGTCTAATTACTTGGGGGTTAAAAGAGGTGACCTTAAGTTAATTTGGGGGTTATTATTGCCATCTTTCATTCTTAATTATATGCTAATTAGGGTAAAAGAAAGAGGGTTTGAATAAGAAAAATAGAAAGAACAAAGAGAGAGGGAGAGTATCGAACGAGGGAGAAGAAGAAACGCAGCTTGGAGAAATTTGCTTGCTTGAATTTAATTCTTCGGTGGAGGTAGGTTATGGTTTTCACACTATTCGTAGTAAACTCTTAATAGCGAATGATATGTGTTAGTAATATTGTAAACCCTTCTATATGGTTAATTGTATGCTTGCATGAATATGATTATGAAATTGTGAATAAATAAGCATGATGAAGCTATTGAATCCCAAATCTTGAAAAGAAACCCTAATCTACTTTGTTAATGATGATGCCTTGGTATAAAAGAAGGCTTGATGAATGAAAGTGGTGAGATAAGGGGATCAGGTGCCACGTTCCGGTACCAGGATAGAATGAGGATCGGAGTGTCACGTTCCGACACCAGGATAGTATATGGATCGAGTGCCACGTTTCGATACCAGGATAGAATGAGGATTAGAGTGTCATGTCCGACACCAGGATAGTATATGGATCGGGTGCCACGTTCCGGTACCAGGATAGTATATGGATCGGGTGCCACGTTCCGGTACCAGGATAGAATGAGGATCGGAGTGTCACGTTCCGACACCAGGATAGTATATGGATCGGGTGCCACGTTCCGGTACCAGGATAGTATATGAGGATCGGAGTGTCACGTACCGACACGAGGGTAATAAATATAATGAATCTTGAAATATGTTAATGAATTCAATCTAATGAATCTAATTCCCAAAAGAGTATGGTATTGAGGCTTGAGTCCGCATGTGTGAACTTGACGGTATTTGTTAATGATACAGTACTTGTTGTTGTTACATGTTGAGTATCATAGTTGATTTTATGATATTACTTGATATATATTGTCTTCTATTTTGAGTTGGCCGATGATATCTACTCAGTACCCGTGTTTTGTACTGACCCCTACTTTTATGTTTTCTTCTTTCTATTTGTGGAGTGCAGCAAACGTGCCGTCGTCTTCGACTCAACAGTAATTCAAGCCAGTCTTTACTACATCATTCAGGGTGAGCTAATGCTTCTAGCTTTGACTGGATCTTCTTCTTCAAGTCTTGATGCCTTGAATTTCCGGCATGGACTAGATTCTTATGTATTTTTAGCTTCTTAGACATTTTTAGTTAGTAATTTGATCATAGATGTTCTTGTGATGATGACTTCCAGATTTTGGGGATGAATAGATGTTGAATTTTCATAGTTATTGAATTGGTTCTTATTAATGAGTTTATGTCTTCCGCATTACTTTCTGTTGATATATGTTGAATGTTAAGGGTTAGATTCGTTGGTTCGCTCACATAGGAGGGTAAGTGTGGGTGCCAGTCGCGGCCCGGTTTTGGGTCGTGACAAACTTGGTATCAGAGCCTTAGGTTCGTTGGTCTCATCACACAAGAACGAGTCTAGTAGAGTCTTAAGGAACGGTAGGGGGACGCCTTTACTTTTCTTTGAGAGGCTATAAGACTTTAGGAAAATTCCATTCTTTCTTTCTTTCTTTCGTGCTACTACTTGAATCCAATTGGTATCTAGGTGATACAAATTGGTATCTGACCATCTTCACTCTATTTCGCAGATGGTTAGAACTAGAGCAACGACTACGCCAACACCAACACCAGCAAGGCAAGATACAACTGAGCCAGCCACTGGGGTTGTGGCTCGAGGGAGAACAGCGGCAAGAGGCCGTAGTAGAGTGTCACGACCCAAATCGGGGACGCGACTGGCACCCACATTTACCCTCCTATGTGAGCGAACCAACCTATCTAAACCTTAACATTTCAAGAAATATCAACAGAAAATAATGCGGAAGACTTAAACTCATTAATAAAACAATTCAAAACTATTATTAATATCCCCAAAATCTGGAAGTCATCATCACAAGAACATTATCTCAATTACTAAGCTAGGAATGTCTAAGAACAAAAATAACTAAAAAGCTAGTCCATGCCGGAAGTTCAAGGCATCAAGACTTGAAGAAGAAGACCCAGTCCAAGCTAGACGCATTAGCTCACCCTGAATTTCCGAAGGTAGTGAAGACTGGCTAGATCTACTGTTGAGTTGAAGTTGACGGAACGTTTGCTGCATTACACAAATAACAAAGAAGAAAACATAAAAGTAGGGGGTCAGTACAACCACAAGTACTGAGTAGATATAATCGGCCAACTCAGAATAGAAGATAATATATATCAAGTAATATTATAAATCAACTATAAACTCAACATGTAGCAACAAACATAATAATCATCAACAAGTACCATCAAGTTCATCCATGAGGGCTCAAGCCTCAATACCATACTCATTTGGGAATTAAGTTCATTATGTTGAGTATATTATCATCTTTCAAGATTCATTATCTTTCTTCCTCTTGTGTCGGTACGTGACACTCTGATCCCCTACCACTATGTGTCGGTACGTGACACTCCGATCCCCTATATGTGTCGGAACGTGACACTCCGATCCCCTATATGTGTCGGAACGTGACACTCCGATCCCCTATATGTGTCGGTACGTGACACTTCGATCCCCTATATGTGTCGGAACGTGACACTCCGATCCCCTATATCTACGTGTCGGTTCGTGACACCCGTCCCACTAATACTATGTGTCGGAACATGACACTCCGATCCACTATTACTATGTGTCCGAACGTGACACTCCGATCCACTATTACTATGTGTCGGAACGTGACACTCCGATCCACTAAATTCATTCTATCCGTTCATCAAGCCTTCTCTATACCAAGGCATCATCAATCCCATTACTTCAATTCATCAAGCCTTCTTTTATACCAAGGCATCATCATTAATAACATAGATTAAAGTTTCTTTCAAGATTTGGGATTCAATGGTTTTCATCATGCTTGTTTTATCAAAATCACATAATCATATTCATGCAAGCATACAATTAAGCATATAGACAGGTTTACAATACTACCAATACATATCATGCGCTATTAAGAGTCTACTACGAATAGCATGAAAACCATAACCTACCTCCACCGAAGAATTGAATTCAAACAAGCAACTTCCTCAAGCTTGATATTCCTCTTCGTTTCTCCTCTCACGTTCAATCTCTCTTTCCATTGTTCTTTCTGTTTGATTTATTCAAACCCTCCTTCTCTTACCCTAATTAATATATAATTAAGTGTAAAAGAGGACAATAAAACCCACTAATTAACTTAAGGTTACCTCTTTTAACCCCCAAGTAATTAGACTTATTAATATTAACCCTCAATCTTTATAATTAAGGAAAGAATAGTCCAAAACGACCCTTAAAACGTGTAGAGAAATCCTATTCTGCCTGGGATTTGCGCAACCTGTGACGGTCCGTCGTGCCTGCGACGGTCCGTCACGAAGGTCGTCGCAACTGCCCAAAATCCCATCGTCACCACGGACACTATGACGGTCCGTCACACATGTGATGGTCCGTCCTGCACGTCCGTCATGACGGTCAGAAACTCGTTTCCCGTACCAAATTCTCAAAAGTTGAAGTGTTTTGCAACGGGAGCTCACGACGGTTCGTCGTGGCTATGACAGCACGTCCTGCAGGTCCGTCACAATTTACAGAGAGTCGATTTTCAGTACCCAATTTCAGAATTCTAAGTGTCCTTGGACGAGACACACTCGACGGTCCGTCGTGCCCATGACGGTCCGTCGTGGTGACCGTCGTCTCAGCTAGTTTTTCCAGAAATAAAATCTGCTGCTCAAAACGACTAAACAGGTCATTACAATAGATACCAATTTACCCATCGTTCATCCCCGAACGATCAAAAGAATAAAAACAATGGCGAAAAGGAGCACCTGAATCTGTAAACAGATGTGGGTATTTTTCTTGCATATCTGCCTCCTTCTCCTAAGTAGCTTCTTCAACCGGTCGATTCTTCCATTGGACCTTGATGGATGCAATTTCTCTCGACCTCAACTTGCGAACCTCTCTATCTAAAATAGCAACTGGTTCCTCCTCATAAGTCAAATTCTCATCAAGCAAAACTGAATCCCAACGGATGATGTAGTTTCCATCTCCGTGGTATCTTTTCAACATGGATACGTGAAATACCGGATGCACTCCGGACAGCCCTGGGGGCAAGGCTAATTCCCCCACCTCCCCTATTCACTTTAGTACTTCAAATGGTCCAATATACCTTGGACTTAACTTACCTCTTTTACCAAACCGCATCACCCTTTCATGGGTGAAACCTTCAACAAGACTTGTTCACCCTCCATGAACTCCAAGTCTCTAACCTTTCGGTCTGCATACTCCTTTTGTCTACTTTGCGCCGCTAGAAGCTTTCTGAATGCGCTTCACCTTATCTAACGAATCCCTCAAGAGATCAGTACCCCAAGGTCTAACCTCAAATGCATCAACCACCCAATGGGAGATCTACACCTCCTCCCATACAATGCTTCGAATGGGCCATATCAATACTGGAGTGATAGCTATTATTGTATGAAAACTCTGCCAAAGGTAAGAAACTATCCCAATGGCCACCAAACTCTATCACACATGCGCGAAGCATATCCTCCAACACTTGAATCGTTCGCTCAGACTGACCATCGGTCTGAGGATGAAATGCAGTACTAAGGTCCAATCTAGTACCCTTCAGCATGCAATGTTTTCCAAAACTTAGAAGTAAACTGCGTACCCCTATCTGATATAATGGATAGTGGAACCCCATGCAATCGAACGATTTCTGAGATGTAGATTTTTGCTAACTTCTCTGCATTTAAGTCACCTTGACCGGAATGAAATGAGCAGACTTAGTTGACCTATCATCAATCACCCAAATGGAGTCATACTTACCCATTGTCTTTGGAAGACCAACCACAAAGTCCATTGCGATTCTCTCCCACTTCCATTCAGGAATGGGCATTCTCTGAAGTGTTCCTCCGGGCCTCTGGTGTTCATACTTCACTTGTTGACAGTTTGGACATTTGGCAACAAACTCAACAATATCTCGCTTCATTCTACCCCACCAGAAGTGTTGCTTTAGTCACGATACATCTTGGTTGCACCAGATGTATAGAATATCCGGAACTATGAGCCTCTGTCAGAATAGTGTTGATCAAATCACCGATGCGGGGTACACATACCCGCCCTTAATCCTCAAAACACCTTCCTCATCGATGTTGCTTCTTTAGCCTCTCCTTGTAACACCTTATCTCGATTCGACTTAGTTTCTCATCATCAAACTGTTTCCCCTTAATCTTGTCAAGAAAAAGATGTCGCCTCCACACAAGCTAACAATCCTCCCTTCTCATTTATTTCTAACCTCATAAGGTCATTAGCCAGAATCTGCACTCTCTAGCCAATGGGCGTCTAGAACTTGCAAATGAGCTAGACTTCCCATGCTTCCCGCCTTTCTACTCAAGCATCCGCTACAACATTAGCCTTCCCCGGATGATACAAGATAGTGATGTCGTAGTCCTTCAGTAGTTCCATCCATCTCCTCTGTCTCAAGTTCAAATCTTTTTGAGTAAAGACATACTGAAGGCTACGATGATCCGTATAGATTTCACACTTAACCCCATATAAATAATGTCTCCATTGCTTTAGTGCAAATACTACCGCGGCCAACTCCAAATCGTGGGTTGGATAGTTACGTTCATGCACTTTTAATTGTCTTGAAGCATAAGCAATCACGTTCTTCTCTTGCATTAGCACTGCACCCAAACCAGAATAGGATGCATCACAATAAACGACAAAGTTTTTACCCTCTACTGGCAAAGTAAGAATTGGTGCGGTAGTCAACAAGGTCTTAAGCTTCTGAAAGCTTTCCTCACATTCATCTGACCATACAAATGGAACATTCTGCTTCGTCAAGTTCGTCAATTGGGAAGCAATAGCAGAGAATCCCTTGACGAATCGGCGGTAGTAACTAGCTAACCCAACAAAACTCCTAATTTTTGACACGTTTGTAGGTCTGACCCAATTCTTCACTGTCTCAATCTTAGATGGATCCACCATCACCCCATCTTTAGAAACCACGTGCCCCAAGAAGGACACTGAATCTAGCCAAAACTCACACTTGGAGAATTTCGCATAAAGCTTTTTCTTTCTCAACAACTCTAACACCATCCTCAAATGCTCCTCATGTTCCTTCTTACTCTTGGAGTATATCAGTATATCATCAATAAACACAATCACAAAGAGGTCCAAGTATGGCTTGAAAATCCCGTTCATCAAGCTCATGAAGGCAGCAGGGGCATTCGTAAGACCAAAGGACATTACCACAAATTCATAATGCCCATACCTAGTTCGAAAGGCAGTCTTTGGCACATCCGTTGCTCGTATTTTCAATTGGTGATAACCGGACTCAAGTCAATTTTAGAGAAGACACAAGCACCTTGTAACTGATCGAACAAGTCATCAATGGGGGGAATGGGTACTTGTTCTTAATAGTTATTTTGTTCAGTTGTCTGTAGTCTATGCACATCCGAAAACTCCCATCCTTCTTCTTTACAAACAAAACCGGAGCACCCCAGGAGATGCACTTGGTCTAATGAAGCCTTTGCTCAACAACTCTTGAAGTTGTGCTTTTAACTCTCTTAACTCCGCAGGAGCCATTCTATAAGGGGGTATAGAAATGGGGCGAGTGCCCGGTTCCAAATCAATGCAAAAGTCGATATCCCTATCCGGTGGCACCAGGAAGATCTGCAGGGAACACGTCCAAAAACTCACGGACTATCGAAACCGACTCAATTGAGGGTACTTGAGTAGTGTCATCCTTGAGATGTGCCAAGAAAGCTAAACACCCCTTACTAACCATTTTCTTAGCACGAAGAAAGGAGATAATGCGCACCGGATTGGAAGTGTAGTCACCCTCCCACACTAACGGATCTGTCCCAAGCTTGGCTAACGTCACCGTTTTGGCATTACAATCCAAGATCGCAAAATTCGGAGAAAGCCAAGTCATACCCAGAATTACATCAAAGTCAACCATTTCTAAGATAACCAAATCTACGTAAGTGTTGCTCCCCACGAAATTCACCAAACAAGACCTATGTACCTTTTCAACTACCACAGACTCACCCACCGGAGTAGAAACACGAATAGGCATGTCATATAATTCACAACACAATTTTAGACCATTAGCAAATGATGAAGATACATATGAAAACGTGGAGCCAGGGTCAAATAATACAGATGCCATGCAATCACAAACCAAAAGATTACATGTGATAACAGCATCAGACGCCTCCGCTTCGGATCTCCCAGGGAAAGCGTAACAATGGGCCCTATCGTTTGTCTGTCCGTTGCCCCTACCATGTTGTGTAGTAGTGGCTCCGTTTTGCCCATCGCCTCTGCCGTTTTGGTGACCACCATTACCTCGACCACCACGTCCTCCAGAAAGGCGGCCTCTACCATGACCACATCTACCTCTAGCTATTGGGGGTCTGTAACTCTGTTTTGGACAATTCCTCCTAATATGTCCAATCTCCCCACATCCATAGCACTCTCTGGAGTCAGGCATAGGTCTCTCGGAGTAGTGTTGACCGTTCTGAGGCGGACCCCCTACTGCAGTCTGTAGTGAAGACTGAATTGGTCGAACTGAGTGACCTCCGGAGTTCTGTCCTCTAGAATAAGAACCATTAAACTCACCTCCCCTTCGAAACCTTTTTGATGTCGATGTCGTGGTGAAGTCATCTGGTTTCACTCCTTCCACCTCTATTACAAAGTCTACCACCTCTTGGAAGGATGTTGCCGTTGCCGCTATCTGTAAGGCTGAAATCCGCAATTCTGCCTCAACCCCTTCACAAAACGGCGGATCCGTTCTTGTGGTTTGAAACAAAGTTGGGTTGCATACCTGGATAATGCACGGAATTTGGCCTCATATGCGTTAACCGTCATCCTACCTTTCTCTAGACTCAAGAACTCATCCCTCTTCCTATCCCTCAAAGTCCGGGGAATATACTTTTCCATGAACAAACTAGAGAATGATTCCCAAGTCATAGGTGGTGCCTCTATTGGTTGACACTCAACATGTGACCGCCACCACATTTTGGCGTTCCCTTGAAACTGATAGCTCACGAACTCGACACCAAACCTCTCTACTATACCCATCTTATGTAGTAGCTCATGACAATCAACCAGAAAATCGTAGGCATCCTCTGATTCTGCACCCATAAAGACTGGAGGTTTCAATTTCAAGAACTTACTGAAAAGTTCATGTTGATCGTTTGTCATTATCGGTCCAGTAGTCAGACGTGGAAATGTGCCTATCTCCAATGAGGCATCCATGCGGCGAGCCATAGTAGCCGCATGTCGTATCTCTGAAACCAGAGGTGTTGGTGCAGAAACCACTGGAGGTGCCTGACCGTGATCAGATAACACGCTAAGATAAGCAAGAACCTGATTAATCATCTCTGGGGTAGGTTGGGGTGGCAATTCCTCATTCTGCTCTTGTTCAGTTTCCCCTTCCTCACCCTCTCTTACTACCTCCTCATTCGGTGGAGGAGTCACCGCCCTAGCATCAGATGGACTAGGTGCTCGTCCTCTTCCTCTAGAGGACGTCCTCCCTGGACCTCTTCCACAGCCTCTTGCCGCTGCTCTTCCTCGAGCCACAGCCCCAGTGGCTGGCTCAGTCGTTTCTTGTCTTTCCGTTGTTGCTGCTGGTGCGGTCGTTGCTCTAGTTCTAACCATCTGCGAAATAGAGTTAAGATGGTCAGATACAAATTTGTATCACCTAGATACCAATTGGACTCAAGTAGTAGCACGAAAGAAAGAATGAAAGAATGGAACTTTCCTAAAGTCTTATAGCCTCTCAAAGAAAAGTAAAGGTGTCCCCCTACCGTTCCTTAAGACTCTACTAGACTCGTTCTTGTGTGATGAGACCAATGAACCTAATGCTCTGATACCAAGTTTGTCACGACCCAAATCAGGGACGCGACTGGTACCCACATTTACCCTCCTATGTGAGCGAACCAACCCATCTAAACCTTAACATTTCAAGATATATCAACAGAAAATAATGCGGAAGACTTAAACTCATTAATAAAACAATTCAAAACTATTATTAATATCCCCAAAATCTGGAAGTCATCATCACAAGAACATCTATCTCAAATTACTAAGCTAGGAATGTCTAAGAACAAAAATAACTAAAAAGCTAGTCCATGCCGGAAGTTCAAGGCATCAAGACTTGAAGAAGAAGACCCAGTCCAAGCTAGAGCATTAGCTCACCCTGAATTTCCGAAGGTAGTGAAGACTGGCTAGATCTACTGTTGAGTTGAAGTTGACGGAACGTTTGCTGCATTACACAAATAACAAAGAAGAAAACATAAAGTAGGGGGTCAGTACAACCACAAGTACTGAGAATATCATCGGCCAACTCAGAATAGAAGATAATATATATCAAGTAATATTATAAATCAACTATAAACTCAACATGTAGCAACAACAAGTACTATAATCATCAACAAGTACCATCAAGTTCATCCATGAGGGCTCAAGCCTCAATACCATACTCATTTGGGATTAAGTTCATTATGTTGAGTATATTATCATCTTTCAAGATTCATTATCTTTCTTCCTCTTGTGTCGGTACGTGACACTCTGATCCCCTACCACTATGTGTCGGTACGTGACACTCCGATCCCCTATATGTGTCGGAACGTGACACTCCGATCCCCTATATGTGTCGGAACGTGACACTCCGATCCCCTATATGTGTCGGTACGTGACACTCCGATCCCCTATATATGTCGGAACGTGACACTCCGATCCCCTATATCTACGTGTTGGTTCTTGACACCCGTCCCACTAATACTATGTGTCGGAACGTGACACTCCGATCCACTATTACTATGTGTCGGAACGTGACACTCCGATCCACTATTACTATGTGTCAGAACGTGACACTCCGATCCACTAAATTCATTCTATCCGTTCATCAAGCCTTCTCTATACCAAGGCATCATCAATCCCATTACTTCAATTCATCAAGCCTTCTTTTATACCAAGGCATCATCATTAATAACATAGATTAAAGTTTCTTTCAAGATTTGGGATTCAATGGTTTTCATCATGCTTGTTTTATCAAAATCACATAATCATATTCATGCAAGCATACAATTAAGCATATAGATAGGTTTACAATACTACCAATACATATCATGTGCTATTAAGAGTCTACTACGAATAGCATGAAAACCATAACCTACCTCCACCGAAGAATTGAATTCAAACAGGCAAATTCCTCAAGCTTGATATTCCTCTTCGTTTCTCCTCTCACGTTCAATCTCTCTTTCCCTTGTCTTTCTGTTTGTTTTTTATTCAACCTCCTTCTCTTACCCTAATTAACATATAATTAAGTGTAAAAGAGGACAATAAAACCCACTAATTAACTTAGGTTACCTCTTTTAACCCCCAAGTAATTAGACTTATTAATATTAACCCTCAATCTTTATAATTAAGGAAAGAATAGTCCAAAACGACCCTTAAAACGTGTAGAGAAATTCTATTCTGCCTGGGATTTGCGCAACCTGTGACGGCCCGTCGTGCCTGCGATGGTCCGTCACGAAGGTCGTCGCAACTGCCCAAAATCCCATCGTCACCACGGACACTATGACGGTCCGTCACACATGTGACGTCCGTCCTGCACGTCCGTCATTACGGTCAGAAACTCGTTTCCCGTACCAAATTCTCAAAAGTTGAAGTGTTTTGCAACGGGAGCTCACGACGGTTCGTCGTGGCTATGACGGCACGTCCTCAAGGTCCGTCACAATTTACAAAGAGTCGATTTTCAGTACCCAATTTCAGAATTCTAAGTGTCCTGGGACGAGACACCCTCGACGGTCTGTCGTGCCCATGACGGTCCGTCGTGGTGACCGTCGTCTTAGCCAGTTTTTCCAGAAATAAAATCTGCTACTCAAAACGATTAAACAGGTCGTTACATAGAGGTAGTGGGAGGACTTCCTCTAGAGGAAGAGGACGAGCACCTAGTCCGTCTAATGCTAGGGCGGTGACTCCTCCACTGACTGAGGAGGTAGTAAGAGAGGGGGAGGATGGGGAGAATGAACGAGTGCAGAATGAGGAAATGCCACCCCAACCTACCCCAGAGATGATTAATCAGGTTCTGGCTTATCTTAGCGGGTTGTCTGATCAGGGTCAGGCACCTCCAGTATTTTCTGCACCAACACCTCCGGTTTCAGAGGTACAACATGCAGCCACTATGGCTCCTCGTATAGATGCCTCATTGGACATAGGCACGTTTACACGTCTTCTACTAGGCCTATAATGACCATGATCAGCATGAACTTTTCAGTAAGTTCTTGAAATTGAAACCTCCAGTCTTCAAGGGTGCGGAATCGGAGGATGCTTACGATTTTCTGTTTGACTGTCATGAGCTACTACACAAGATGGGTTAGTAGAACGGTTTGTGTGTGGAGTTCGTGAGTTATCAGTTTCAAAGGAACGCCAAAATTGGTGGCGGTCACATGTTGAGTGTCCAACCAACAGAGGCACAAACCTATGACTTGGGCCTCATTCTCTAGCTTGTTTATGGAGAGGTATATCCCCCGGACTTTGAGGGATAGGAAGAGGGATGAGTTCTTGAGCCTAGAACAAGGTAGGATGTCGGTCAATGCATATGAGGCTAGGTTTCGCGCGCTATCCAGATATGCCATGCAACTTTGTTTCAGTCCACAAGAGGATTCGCCGGTTTGTGAAGGGGTTGAGATCAGAGTTGCGGATTTCGGCCTTACAAGTAGCGGCTACGGCAAAATCCTTCCAAGAAGTGGTAGACTTCGTGATAGGGAAGGAGTGAAGCCGATGACTTCACCTCGACATCAACATCGAAAAGGTTTCGAAAGGGGTTGAGTTAATGGTTCCTACTCTAGGGGATAGAGTTTCGGAGGTTACTCAGGTCGACCCATTCAGTCTTCACTACAGACTGTAGTTGGGGGTCCACCTCAGACCGGCCAACACCTTCTCTGAGAGACCTATGCATGAACCCCGAGAGTTCTATGGTGTGGGGGAGATTTGGACTATTAAAAGATATTGTCCAAAACAGAGTTATCGGCCCCCAATAGTAGAGGTAGAGGTGGTTATGGAAGAGGCCGTCATTCTGGAGGACGTGGTGGTCGAGGTTATGGTGGTCACCAAAAGGGCCGAGGTGATGGGCAAACTGGAGCCACTACATCACAACATGGTAGGGGCAATGGACAAGACAAATGATAGGGCCCATTGTTACGCTTTTCCTGGGCGGTCTGAAGCGGAGGAGTCTGATGCTGTCATCACAGGTAAGCTTTTGGTTTGTGATTGCATGGCTTCTGTATTGTTTGATCCCGGATCCACATTTTCTTATGTATCTTCCTCCTCATTTGCTAACGGTCTAATTTACATTGTGAATTACTTGATATGCCTATTCGTGGTTCTACCCGGTGGGAGAGTCTGTAGTAGTTGAAAAGGTATATAGGTCTTGTTTGGTGAACTTTGTGGGGAGCAACACTTATGTAGATTTGGTCATCTTAGAAATGGTTGATTTTGATGTAATTCTGGGTATGACTTGGCTTTCTCCGCAATTTGCGATCTTGGATTGTAATGCTAAAACGGTGAGGTTAGCCAAGCCTGGGACAGATCTGTTAGTGTGGGAGGGTGACTACACTTCCAATCCAGTGCGTATCATCTCCTTTCTTCGTGCTAAGAAAATGGTTAGTAAAGGGTGTTTAGCTTTCTTGTCACATCTCAAGGATGACACTACCCAAGTACCTTTAATTGAGTCGGTTTCGGTGGTCCGTGAGTTTTTGGATGTGTTCCCCGCAGATCTTCCTGGTATGCCACCAGATAGGGATATTGACTTCTGTATCGATCTTGAACCGGGCACTCGCCCCATTTCTATACCCCCTTACAGAATTGCTCCCGCGGAGTTAAGAGAGTTAAAGGCTCAAATTCAAGAGTTGTTGAGCAAAGGCTTCATTAGACCGAGTGCATCTCCTTGGGGTGCTCCGTTTTTGTTTGTGAAGAAGAAGGATGGGAGTTTTCGGAAGTGCATGGACTACCGGCAGTTGAACAAGGTAACTATTAAGAACAAGTACCCTCTTCCTCGCATTGATGACTTGTTCGATCAATTACAAGGTGCTTGTGTCTTCTCTAAGATTGACTTGAGATCCGGTTATCATCAATTGAGAATACGGGCAACAGATGTGCCAAAGACTGCTTTTCGAACTAGGTATGGGCATTATGAATTCATAGTGATGTCTTTTGGTCTTACGAATGCCCCCGCTGCTTTCATGAGCTTGATGAACGGGATTTTTAAGCCATATTTGGACCTCTTTGTGGTCGTGTTTATTGATGATATACTGATATACTCTAAAAGTAAGAAGGAACATGAGGAGCATTTGAGAATGGTATTGGAAATGTTGAGGGAGAAAAAGCATTATGCCAAGTTCTCTAAGTGTGAGTTCTGGCTAGATGCAGTGTCCTTCTTGGGGCACGTGGTTTCTAAGGAGGGAGTGATGGTAGATCCTTCTAAGATTGAGACAGTAAAGAATTGGGTAAGACCTACTAATGTGTCAGAAATAAGGAGCTTTATTGGGTTAGCTAGCTACTACCGCCGATTTGTCAAGGGATTCTCTTCTATTGCTTCCCAACTGCGAACTTGACTAAGCAAATGTTCCATTTGTATGGTCGGATGAGTGTGAGGAAAGCTTTCAGAAACTCAACACTTTGTTGACTACCGCACCTATCCTTACCTTGCCAGTAGAGGGTAAGAACTTCATTGTTTATTGCGATGCATCCTATTCTGGCTTGGGTGCAGTGCTAATGCAAGAGAAGAATGTGACTGCTTATGCTTCGAGGCAATTAAAAGTGCATGAACGTAACTATCCGACCCATGATTTGGAATTGGCCGCGGTAGTATTTGCATTGAAGCAATGGAGGCACTATTTATATGGGGTTAAGTGTGAAGTCTATACGGATCATCGTAGCCTACAGTATGTCTTTACTTAGAAAGATTTGAACTTGAGGCAAAGGAGATGGATGGAATTACTAAAGGACTACGATATCACTATCTTGTATCATCCGGGAAAGTCAAATGTTGTGGCAGATGCTTTAAGTAGAAAGGCGGGAAGCATGGGAAGTCTAGCTCACTTGCAAGCTTCTAGACGCCCATTGGCTAGAGAAGTTCAGATTCTGGCTAACGACCTTATGAGACTAGAAGTAAATGAGAAGGGAGGATTTTTAGCTTGTGTGGAGGCAAGATCTTCCTTCCTTGACAAGATTAAGGGAAAACAGTTTAATGATGAAAAATTGATCCGGATTCGAGATAAAGTGTTGCAAGGGGAGGCTAAAGAAGCAACAATTGACGAGGAAGGTGTGTTGAGTAGAATAAAGCGCGATATTGTTGACTTCATCGCCAAATGTCCAAACTGTCAACAAGTAAAGTATGAACACCAGAGGCTCGGAGGAACACTTCAGAGAATGTCCATTCCTGAATGGAAGTGGGAGAGAATCCCAATGGACTTCGTGGTTGGTCTTCCAAAGACGATGGGTAAGTACGACTCTATTTGGGTGATTGTTGATAGGTTAACTAAGTCTGCTCATTTTATTCCGGTTAAGGTGACTTACAATGCCGAGAAGTTAGCCAAGATTTATATCTCAGAAAGTGTTCGGTTGCATGGGGTTCCACTCTCCATCATATCAGATAGAGGTACGCAGTTTACTTCTAAGTTTTGGAAAACACTGCATGCGGAATTGGGTACTAGGTTGGACCTTAGTACCGCGTTCCATCCTCAGACCGATGGTCAGTCTGAGCGAACGATTCAAGTGTTGGAGGATATGCTTCGTGCTTGTGTGATATTATTTGGTGGTCATTGGGATAACTTCTTACCCTTAGCGGAGTTTTCATACAATAATAGTTATCACTCAAGAATTGATATGGCCCCATTTGAAGCATTGTATGGTAGGAGATGTAGGTGTCCCATTGGGTGGTTTGATGCATTTGAGGTTAGACCTTGGGGTACTGACCTTTTGAGGGATTCGATAGAGAAAGTGAAATCTATTCAAGAAAAGCTTCTAGCGGCGCAAAGTAGAAAAAAAGAATATGCAGATCGAAATGTTAGAGACTTAGAGTTCATGGAGGGTGAACAAGTCTTGTTGAAAGTTTCGCCAATGAAAGGGGTGATGCGCTTTGGTAAAAGAGGTAAGCTAAGTCCGAGTTACATTGGGCCATTTGAAGTACTTAAGCGAGTAGGGGAGGTGGCTATGAGTATAGACTTGCCCCCGGGCTATCCGGAGTACATCCGGTATTCCATGTGTCTATGTTCAAAAGATACCATGGGGATGAAACTACATTATCCGTTGGGATTCAGTTTTGCTTGATGAAAATTTGTCTTATGAGGAGGAGATTGTGCTATTTTAGATAGAGAAGTTCGCAAGTTGAGGTCAAGGGAGATTGCATCCATCAAGGTGCAATGGAAAATCGCCGATTGAAGAAGCCACTTGGAGAAGGAGGCACATATGCAGAAAAATAAAACCACATCTGTTTAAAGGATTCAGGTACTCCTTCTCGCCCTTGTTTTTTCTTCTTGTGATCGTTCGAGGACGAACGATGGGTAAATTGGTATCTATTGTAACGACCTGTTGTCGTTTTGAGCAGCAGATTTTATATTCTGGAAAACTGGCTTAAACGACGGACCCCACGATGGACCGTCATGGTCACGACGGACCGTCGCAGGGTCTCGTTTCAATATCGAATACTTAAATTCTGAAATTGGGTACTGAAAATCGACTCTCTGAACTTCGTGACTGACTTTCCAGGACGGACCGTCCCAGCCCTTGGTGGAAATTTGGGTCTCTAAACTTTGCGATCGACCTGCAGGACGGACCGTCGCAGGCACGACGGCCCTCATAGGTTGCGTAATCCCAGTCTGGGGTCGGATTTCCTTACACTTTTAAGGGACGTTTTGGACTATATTCCTACTTTAATTATAAAGTTAGAGGGTTAAGGATTATAAGTCTAATTACTTGGGGGTTAAAAGAGGTGACCTTAAGTTTATTAGGGGGTTATTATTGCCATCTTTTATTCTTAATTATATGCTAATTAGGGTTAAATAAAGAGGGTTTGAATAAGAAAAATAGAAAGAAAAAAGAGAGAGGGAGAGTATCGAACGAGGGAGAAGAAGAAACGCAGCTTGGAGAAATTTGCTTGCTTGAAATTAATTCTTCGGTGGAGGTAGGTTATGGTTTTCAAACTATTCGTAGTAAACTCTTAATAGCGAATGATATGTGTTAGTAATATTGTAAACCCTTCTATATGCTTAATTTTATGCTTGCATGAATATGATTATGAAATTGTGAATAAATAAGCATGATGAAGCTATTGAATCCCAAATCTTGAAAAGAAACCGTAATCTACTTTGTTAATGATGACGCCTTGGTATAAAAGAAGGCTTGATGAACGAAAGTGGTGAGATTAGGGGATCGTGTGCCACGTTCCGGTAACAGGATAGAATGAGGATCGGAGTGTCACGTTCCGACACCAGGATGTATATGGATCGAGTCGAGTGCCACGTTCGGTACCAGGATAGAATGAGGATCGGAGTGTCACTTTCCGACACCAGGATAGTATATGGATCGGGTGCCACGTTTCGGTCCCACGATAGAATGAGGATCGGAGTGTCACGTTCCGACACCAGGATAGTATATGGATCGGGTGCCACGTTCCGGTACCAGGATAGTATATGAGGATCGGAGTGTCACGTTCCGACACCAGGATTTATATGGAGCAGAGTGTCACGTAACGACACGAGGGGAATAAAGATAATGAATCTTGAAATATGTTAATGAATTCAATCTCATGAATCTAATTCCCAAAAGAGTATGGTATTGAGGCTTGAGTCCTCATGTGTGAACTTGACGGTATTTGTTATGATATATTACTTGTTGTTGCTACATGTTGAGTATCATAGTTGATTTTATGATATTACTTGATATATATTGTCTTCTATTTTGAGTTGGCCGATGATATCTACTCAGTACCCCCTGTTTTGTACTTACCCCTACTTTTATGTTTTCTTCTTTGTATTTGGTGAGTGCAGCAAACGTGGTGTTCGTCTTCGACTCAACAGTAATTCAAGCCAGTCTTTACTACATCAGAAATTCAGGGTGAGCTAATGCTTCTAATTGGACTGGATCTTCTTCTTCAAGTCTTGATGCCTTGAACTTCCGGCATGGACTAGCTTCTTATTATTTTTAGCTTCTTAGACATTTTTAGTTAGTAATTTGATCATAGATGTTCTTCTGTGATGATGACTTCCAATTTTGGGGGATTAATAGATTTGAATTTTCATAGTTATTGAATTGGTTTTTATTATAGTTTTAAGTCTTCCGCATTACTTTCTGTTGATATATGTTGAATGTTAAGGGTTAGATTGGTTGGTTCGCTCACATAGGAGGGTAAGTGTAGGTGCCAGTCGCGGCCCGGTTTTGGGTAGTGACAAATGGTGTTCTCATGTGTATCCTAAACTAGATAGTTCTAATACATATGTTATGTCCATATGAAAGGATCTTCTCACATTATTTAGGTTGATGAACTTTCATCTATGACCTACGAGCTAAGCATATGAGGGGATGAATCTAGTAAGCCTATATTTTATAAAGTAAGGCTAATAATGGCTTTTCAATAAAGGGAACTTAGCGTAGCACCAAGTGAACATAAACGTGAGTGTGTGTCCATTCCTAATGATTGTAGGTAAGTAAAAATATATCTCATGAGGTACATAACCACAATGTCCCAATAGGCATAAATAGGGTTTCCATAGTAAATAACCAAAATGCCCCATCTTGGCATAAAGAGGGTTTTCACTTGTACTGCCAAGTTCGATAACTAGGCTTTCCTCATAGGATCAAGCAATGTTATATCACTTAGAATGCTATCATGTATTAATGTTCTACCTTGTCTAGGTTGTAACACATTCCATTGGTGTAAGTATCTACAATACAGAATTCCATATTTAGCACCCATGGTCTTAGTGTCGGTTAAGGCTATTTTTTCCCTAAGGTAAAATTGAAAATGGAAGTAAATAAATAGGATCCTAAAAAGGAGGACTTAAGGGAGGTTACTTAGTATATGTGGAAATAATGAACCCATTTAGACATTCCACAAGTAGTTCCTTATGAAATCCTAGGAAGGTGACCTATGTGTATGTTTATGCTTTTGTCCATATGCATGACTTAATAATATTTTTCTACTGATGGTCAAGATGTGCATGGGATGAATCTATAAGATGTGATCTTATCCTTATATGCACTATGTTAGTCTAAATGACTACATGTTGAAGGTCTTGTATTGACATAAATGAAGTTGCCTCCATTTACTTGTTAATGTATGAATTCAATGTTAAGTTTTGTGGTCTCATGAATGGTTTACTAAGCATGTTTGTGTTTATGGGGCTACACATGTTCATTTAACTATTATACTTATATTGTGGTCATGAACAAGGTCTTATAAAGATGTATATGACAAGAAATAACAATCAGTACAAATGGAAGTAGCTTACTATAAAGGCAGAGGAAATCCTGACTTAAATGTGTCATTCATATATTATGCTTATGTGGTGGATTATGTGGGTTATATGTATGTTTTACTTGTGCCCTTAAGGTGATCTATTGAAGCAAGTATTATGCTACGATCTTCACATATGATATTTTGTGTCGACATGGTACTATGTTATCCATCAAATTGTATAGGGTTGCACAATTCACATCAAGGTTTTGGAGATCAATTCAAAAAGAGTTGGGTACTAAAATGAATTTGAGCACCTCTTTTCATCCCCAAATGGATGGTCAAGCAGAACATATTATTCAAACCCATGAGGATATGCTTACGGCTTGCAATATTGAAAAAGCATATTAGGATAAACCTTAGTCGTTGGTTGAGTTTGCTTATAATAATAGTTTTCATTCATCCATAGGATGTGTAGGTCTCCTATAGGATAATTTGAAGTGGGAGAGAATTGGCTTCTTTGTCTAATTTTGATTTATAAGACTTTTGAAAAGGAAAATATCATAAGGAACCCGTTGCAAATGGCATATTGTCGACATAAGTATTATGCCGATCATTGGAGTACGGATTTGGCGTATGAAGAAGGTGTGAGGTGTATTTAAAAATTTCACCAATGAAAGGGGTGGTTAGATTTGGGAAGAAAGGGAAGTTAAGTCCTTATTATGTGGATACCTATAAAATCTTGCGAAGGGTTGGTAAGGTTGCCCATGAATTGAAACTTCCTAGTGAATTCCCTTCGGTTCATCCGCGTTTTGATGTTTCTATGTTGAAGAAGTTTATTGATGATCCCGAGTCCATTCATCCTATTGAAGTTCTTGGTGTCATGGGTAACCTCTATTATAAGGAAGTTCTGGTTCAAATTGTTGATAGGCATGTCAAGAAGATAAGGAATAAAGAGGTGGTTTCCATTAAAGCGTTATGGAAAAATCACCTAGTTGAGAGTGCATCATGCGAGGTCGAGGCTGACATGAAGTCCTGTTAACCTTATATTTTATGATAATTAATGTTAGTAATTCTTTTTAATAGTATAAATATGACTAGAAATTGAAGTTTCATGATTTTTGTTGAAGTCTTGCAACAATGTGCATTTTTGGGTTGCATTGCAGAGAAGTAGTACCTTTGAAACTTTAATTTTTTTTTATTTAAGTTATATTGTGAACTTTGACATGGTGAGTCTTATTGAAAAGTTACCTGACCTATTGATAAGCTGAACTTTTACATATTCTTCATGTAATGTATGTTGAGCTCATGTGTGTTTTGAGTAGGAAATACCTCACGATGAAGTGTTTTGAGCCTTATATGTGATAATTTGAGTTTTGAATTTCCTTGTTGAAATTATATGATTTAGGTTTATTTAATGTTGATGATTGGTTGGGCTGCTAATCTTGAGTAAATTCCTTCCATAAAAAGATTCTTAGTGTCATTCAAGGACGAATGTTCCTAACGGGGGATATTGTAACACTTTGAAAATCTAAGATGAGTCTTAGAGACTAAAATAGGTACCATGGGGTCTAAGCACTGTTTTAATACCTATATTAATCAATATAGGTCATTTAGGAAGTTTACGAACCAAAATGTCCAAAAACGTCCATGATATTCGAAAACTAGTTCTAAGGGGTACTAGCGTTCCATAGCCTATTTGATTTGATTTTACGTCCATGAAATTATGTGGAATGGTTTATACCAAGTGTTAACGATAATTCGTTGTTGAAACATTTGGGTACAAATCCCTAAGGACAAACCAAGGGCCCTTAAGGAGGACCCTAGCACATAGGAGGCAACAAGGTATGGGATCTACTTCATCTTTAAGACTATTTTGTCAAAGGGTTCTTCAAAATTGATTTCAAAAGTTAAGTTTTCATGTGGGTTTCATCAAGTTACGAAATTGAGTTGTTTATGTTCTCTTTAGGATATAACGGACAACATGAATTTTAAGTTGATTATGATCAATTGTGATAGTTTGGTTCGATTTAAGATTATTATCCTTAACCCCTAGGTTGATCTTGTTGTCAATTCGGTTGTGATTGATTTAATTTTCGTTATTATGGATTAAATAA
Organism: Solanum peruvianum; assembly: GCA_027705065.1. Classification (NCBI taxonomy): domain Eukaryota; kingdom Viridiplantae; phylum Streptophyta; class Magnoliopsida; order Solanales; family Solanaceae; genus Solanum; species Solanum peruvianum. The sequence continues at coordinate 33,715,394 of JAKWJD010001757.1, forward strand.
CTATTAGATGATGTTTCTGCACAAATCATTAAAGAATTAGAGTGAATTGTTTTCTTACATCCTTATCCTGAGAAGTGATCTAGGTTATTGAAATTGGCCTAAGTAATCTTGTTTTAAGAATTGATTGGTATTAAATTATACTGTGTGACTCTTCTAGTATTGCTACCATGTTTATTATTGAATTACGATGTTGCACATCTAATTTAGCTTGTATTGAAGTTTTATCGTAAGGCATAAAAGATGAACCATTAAAGTGACTTCATAAGCACTGGAATCTCTATTTTACTTCCAATTGTGATTAACTGTTGTTATGTTATTATATTATTTTGATGTATGCCTTGTGTTACGATGATAGGGTGGTATGATGTTGAATTGATTTGTATTCACTATGTTATGAGGTTGAGTAAGTTGTATGTGATATAAAGCTGGTGTAGACTATCAATGTGCCTTTATATGCTATGAAATGCTAGTGTGTTAACCTCACTTATATGAATTGTGATAAAAGGACTATACTTATGCAATTCTTACTGAGCTATTGATAATGATGATTATACAAGGGGTAGACGCTATAACCTACACTATGTTATGATGGATAATTAAAGGCTTAAATACATTTCAATAAAATGACTTAGCTTAGCACCGAGTGAACTTGACAATCGGAGGTGATAATTATCCAAAGATGAAGATTCTGCTTATATTTCTGCCACAAGGAGAAGGCATGTGGGAATCGAACCCATGCCTTGTTAGGTAGATTTAAGCAGGAGGGTAAATAAAAAAATTAAGAGAGATGTTGGGGTTTGATCCCACAACCTCATAGTCTACTCGAAATAGACAAGGAGAAATAGATAAAAAAAAAAAAAGGGGTCGTGGGGTTTGATCCCACAACCCCTTGGCCAAGTAAGTGGTAATTCAAAGGAGAAAAATAAAGTGGAATCATTAATGCTGGGGCTCAATCTAGAATCCGAATGTCATGTGGACCAAAATAGAATAAATGAAAAAAATGTAAGTGTGGTCTAAGGGATTTTAAATTGAGTTCCCTTGCCCAAATTCCGTAAAGAGGCCTAAGACTTACGGGATTTAAATCTTCAATAATTATGCTGCCTAAATAGATAGAAATTGAGATCTTTCAATATATACAAGATGTGTAAGTCTTGTACTACATAATCATAGGAAGGTATTAATTACTTAACGAAATATGAATGAATCCTCACGGCTTGTATGTATAGAACCATAAGTCTAGAATAAGTTTAAATATAAGTGAACCTAAGATGTATGTAATGAAATTTTGTAACCCTAGAATGGTTCAGTACGAGTGTAAAACACACTAAATTGACAAGTGCATTGGAATAAAATGAAATGATGAAAACCTAGAAGTGTTAAATAAGAGTATGAAACACACAAATGGCCAAGTGCATTGGCATATGATGAAATGAACATTCACATGAAAAGGGATGAGTAATTATGAAGAGAAAGTGTGCTAAAGTTGGTGAATGTGGTGACAATATGATATGAGGCTAATGTAAAAGATGATACCAATCTCAAATAAGCCTAAGTAAATGTTACCAAAACGTACTCACCTATGAGAGTGTAAAGTTAATGAATAGACAAGTCTCTATGAACACTCTAATGAAAGTATTGAATGTAATAAACCAGTCTCTATGAACACTCTAATGAAAGTATTGAGACTAGCACACTTCAAACTAATTATGAGATGAGAAATAATCTATTGAGCTTCCATGACGTATGAGTTTAACGTAATGCAACTTTATACTGAGCAACGATAGACTAACTATGAGAGATGATGCCTTATTTCGGGAAGTGTGGAGGTTCACGTAACTTTCATGAGATTATACTGTCCGGAATGCCGAGTATAAACATGAATTATTATAATCATGATGCTACGAAAAAGCTATTATTACTCATGCATATCCTTGGTTTGTGCTTGCATATACCCATACTTAGTAAAAGTGTGAACGAACTCTATACAACTTTAAATTTTTAGGTGCAGGCAAAATTTGATGGTAAACCTAGATGCTCAACATTGAAGTTATCTGGACGTCAAGCATACATCCGCACATGGTAGGCCCTCATGCTTTAGAAGATGTTTCCCCATTTACATTCTACATTAGTTGTAGGATTGAGGTTGTGGAGTATGTTCCACTATCGTTTCTTTCCTATTATTGTTTAGACATTGTATCTGTGCCATTTTGGTATGTACATCTTTATCTTTAGAAAAAACTGTTTCTTTCATTTGATGATATTAATGTTAGATGTTTGATTGTAAACAATTACGTATGTATTAGAATGTTTAGTAAGCATGTTAAGAAACAAAAAGTTTCAAATTTTCCGCTAAAATTAACCTAGAATAACTAAAAATGATGTAAGTACGCTTGTTTTCGACCTCTGAAAGGTCAACAACGTCGGTCTCATCTTGTGTCTAGACTCTTGTCATGAAAAAGTTTGCATCACAGCACTGGGTTAAATTCCGAGGATAATAAGTTTACATCAATCAAATCGAGTAGTTTCTAAGTCATGGTAGTGAGGTGCACCACTATCCTGAATTAGAGACTACATGGTCCGTAGGAAAATTTCTTGTCTTCTGATCTTATCGTGCCTTCTCTAATGTCTATTTCTTTGTGTTAAGAGCGTATCCAACATCACCTCTCGAGATTCAAAAAGATAAATATCAGGAGAAGTGAAGGTAGAGCAACAAGATGTTCCTAATAAGAACCCACCTGCCAGCACCATGGATAGCAGGTAAAGGGACTTCATGAGGATTAATCCTCCCATTCACACTTGATCTACAATTTTTGAGAATATAGAGGTGGAGTGTAGGGCATCTATATTGCATAACAACATGGGTATTTCAAGGCTTATGGTCTATGTCCAACAAGTTTAGGAAAATAGAAATAGGAAGCATACTAGGGTAGGGAATAGGTCAAGACAAGCTCAAAAGAATCTTTCAAGCAAGAGTAAACCTAAAATCAGGGATAAGCCTTGGTTAAATAAGGGACTCTCCAACCAAGGGGGAGTGAAGTTCGTCAAAGGATCACTATGATAGGGATTCCATTCCAAGAGTTAAGAGTAGGAAGTGTGTCAAACTTCATGGAGGAGATTTTATGAGGGGCTCTAATGCTTGCAAGATTTTTAGCAAACCGTGTCACATGGTGAAGGATTGTTGTAGTGGGAGAAGTCAAGAACAAGCGAAGAAGAGAGTTCAAACTAATGGTCCAAGTAAATAGGCTCTAAGGAGGCAACGATTCTTCGTACTAAACTCTAGGGGTGCAGAGGAAGGCACCTCTGATGAAGTCTCGGGTGCGTAGACTTAATTAGTCTTTCATGTAATTGACTGTATATGGTGTTTATGCACTAAAATGAAGTTAATATGATTGATTAATCATGTTGGTTGATGCATTGTATGAATTACATGTTTACTTATGTTTAATGCTTCAATGAGACTAGTTTAGGAAAGAGATCTTAGTCTGTTAATGTAAAGTTACTAGTAGGATTCAAGGATGTACACCATCATGTTAATTTGTGAAACAGATATTCACCAATGGGGAATATTGAATAACCTATGTATGCATAATCTATAAATGACTTACTTATTGTATGTAAAGTGTAACGACCTGTTTAGTCGTTTTGAGCAACAGATTTTATTTTTGGAAAAACTGGCTGGGACGACGGATGGAACGACGGACCGTCGTGGTCACGACGTCCCGTCGAGGGTGTCTCGTCCCAGGATACTTAGAATTCTGAAATTGGATACTGAAAATCGACTCTCTGTAAATCGTGACGAACCTGCAGGACGTGCCGTCACATCCACGACGAACCGTCGTGAGTTCCCGTAGCAAAACACTTCAACTTTTGAGAATTTGGTATAAGAAACGAGCTTCTGACCGTCAGGACGGAGGTGCAGGACGGACCGTCACAGGGGTGACGGGCCGTCACAACTCACCTGGATTTTGGGAGGCTGTGATGACCTGCGTGACGGACCGTCGCAGGCACGACGGCCCGTCACAGGTTGCGCAAATCCCAGGCAGTTTAGGATTTCCCCACACGTTTTAATGGTCGTTTTGGACTATTCTTTCCTTAATTATAAAGATTGAGGGTTAACATTAATAAGTCTAATTACTTGGGGGTTAAAAGAGGTAACCTTAACTTAATTAGGGGTTTAATTGTCCTCTTCACACTTAATTATTTGTTAATTAGGGTAAAGGAAAGAGGGTTGGAATAAAACAAACAAGAAAAGAAGAGGGAGATTGATCGATTGAGGAGAGAGTCTAACAAGGGAAAAGGATATCAAAGCTTTGGAATTCTTGCTTGATCACTAGTCTTCGGTGGAGGTAGGTTATGGTTTTTACGATATTCGTAGTGAACTCTTAATAGTGAATGATATGTATTGGTAGTATTGTAAACTGTCTATATGCTTAATTGTATGCTTATGAATTATTTGTGATTTTGATAAAAACAAGCATGATGAAAACCATTGAATCCCAAATCTTGAAAGAAACTTTAATCTATGTTATTAATGATGATGCCTTGGTATAAAAGAAGGCTTGATGAATTAAAGTAATGGGATTGATGATGCCTTGGTATAGAGAAGGCTTGATGAACGGATAGAATGAAATTAGTGGATCAGAGTGTCACGTTCCGACACATAGTATTAGTGGATCGGAGTGTCACGTTCCGACACATAGTATTAGTGGGACGGGTGTCACGAACCGACATGTAGATATAGGGGATCGGAGTGTCACGTACCGACACATATAGGGGATCGGAGTGTCACGTTCCGACACATATAGGGGATCAGAGTGTCACGTACCGACACATATAGGGGATCGGAGTGTCACGTACTGACACATAGTGGTAGGGGATCGGAGTGTCACGTACCGACACAAGAGGAAGAAAGATAATGAATCTTGAAAGATAATGAATATAATCATCATAATGAACTTAATTAATTCCCAATGTGTATGGTATTGAGGCTTGAGCCCTCATGGATGAACTTGATAGTACTTGTCGTTGCTACATGTTGAGTTTATAGTTGATTTACATTATTATTGATATATACTGTTCCCTATTTTGAGTTGGCCGATGATATCTACTCACTACTTGTGGTTGTACTGACCCCTACTTTTATGTTTTCGTCTTTGTTATTTGTGTAATGCAGCCAACGTTCCGTCAACTTCAACTCAACAGTAGATCTAGCCAGTCTTCACTTCATCGGAAATTCAGGGTGAGCTAATGCGTCTAGCTTGGAATGGGTCTTCTTCTTCAAGTCTTGATGCCTTGAACTTGCGGCATGGACTAGCTTTTTAGTTATTTTAGCTTCTTAGACTGTTTTAGTTTAGTAATTTGAGATAGATGTTCTTGTGATGATGACTTCCCGATTTTGGGGATAATAATAATAGTTTTGAATTGTTTTTGTTAATGAGTTTAAGTCTTCCGCATTTCTTTTTGTTGATATTGTATTAAATGTTAAGGTAAGATTGGTTGGTTCGCTCACATAGGAGGGTAAATGTGGGTGCCAGTCGCGGCTCGGATTTGGGTCGTGACAAACTTGGTATCAGAGCATTAGGTTCGTTGGTCTCATCACACAAAACAGGTCTAGTAGAGTCTTAAGGACGGTAGGGGGACGCCTTTACTTTTCTTTCTTTGAGAGGCTACAAGACTTTAGGAAAATTTCACTCTTTCATTCTTTCTTTCGTGCTACTACTTGAGTCCAATTGGTATCTAGGCGATACGAATTGGTATCTGACCATCTTCACTCTATTTCGCAGATGGTTAGAACTAGAGCAACGACCGCACCAGCAGCAACAACAGAAAGACAAGAAACGACTGAGCCAGCCACTGGGGCTGTGTCTCGAGGGAGAACAGCGGCAAGAGGCCGTGGTAGAGGTCGTGGGAGGACGTCCTCTAGGGGGAGAGGACGAGCCCCTAGCCCATCTGATGCTAGGGCGGTGACTCCTCCACCGACTGAGGAGGTAGTTAGAGAGGGTGAGGAAGGGGAAACTGAACTAGAGCAGAATGAGGAATTGCCACCCCAACCTACCCCAGAGATGATCAATCAGGTTCTTGCTTACCTTAGCGGGTTATCTGATCACGGTCAGGCACCTCCAGTGTTTCTCTGCACCAACACCTCCGGTTTCAGAGATACGACATGCGGCTACTATGGCTCCCCGCATGGATGCATCATTGGGATAGGCACATTTCCACGTCTGACTACTGACTGGCCTATTATGACAAACGATCAACATGAACTTTTCAGTAAGTTCTTGAAATTGAAACCTCCAGTCTTTAAGGGTGCAGAATCAGAGGATGCCTACGATTTTCTAGTTTATTGTCATGAGCTACTACACAAGATGGGTATAGTAGAGAGGTTTGGTGTCGAGTTCGTGAGCTATCAGTTTCAAGGGAACGCCAAAATGTGGTGGCGTTCACATGTTGAGTGTCAACCACAGAGGCACCAGCTATGACTTGGGAATCATTCTCTAGTTTTTTTCATGGAAAAGTATATCCCCGGACTTTGAGGATAGGAAGAGGATGAGTTCTTGAGTCTAGAGCAAGGTAGGATGACAGTTAACGCACATGAGGCCAAATTCCGTGCATTATCTGGTATGCCACCCAACTTTGTTTCAGTCCACAAGAACGGATCCGCCGTTTGTAAAGGGGTTGAGGTCAGAATTGCGGATTTTCAGCCTTACAGATAGCGGCAACGGCAACATCCTTCCAAGAGGTGGTAGACTTTGTGATAGAGGTGGAAGGAGTGAAACCAGATGACTTCACCACGACATCGACATCAAAGAGATTTCGAAGGGGAGGTGAGTTTAATGGTTCTTATTCTAGAGGACAGAACTCCGGAAGTCACTCAGTTTCGACCAATTCAGTCTTCACTACAGACTGTAGTTGGGGGTCCACCTCAGAACGGTCAACACTACTCCGAGAGACCTATGCCTGACTCCATAGAGTGCTATGGATGTGGGGAAATTGGACATATTAGGAGGAATTGTCCAAAACAGAGTTACAGACCCCCAACAGCTAGAGGTAGAGGTGGCCATGGTAGAGGCCGCTTTTCTGGAGGACGTGGTGGTCGAGGTAATGGTGGTCACCAAAACGGCAGAGGTGATGGGCAAAATGGAGCCACTACTACACAACATGGTAGGGGCAACGGGCAAACAAACGATAGGGCCCATTGTTACGTTTTCCCTGGGAGATCTGAAGCGGAGGCGTCTGATGCTGTTATCACAGGTAATCTTTTGGTTTGTGATTGCATGGCATCTGTTATTTTGACCCTGGCTCCACGTTTTCATATGTATCTTCATCATTTGCTAATGATCTAAATTGAATTGTGAATTACTTGACATGCCTATTCGTGTTTCTACTCCGGTGGGTGAGTCTGTGGTAGTTGAAAAGGAACATAGGTCTTGTTTGGTGAATTTTGTGGGGAGCAACACTTATGTAGATTTGGTTATTTTAGAAATGGGTGACTTTGATGTAATTCTGGGTATGACTTGGCTTTCTCCAAATTTTGCTATCTTGGATTGTAATGCTAAAACTGTGACATTAGCCAAGCCTGGGACAGATCCGTTAGTGTGGGAGGGTGACTACACTTCAAACCCGGTGCGTATCATATCCTTTCTTCGTGCTAAGAAAATGGTTAGTAAAGGGTGTTTAGCTTTCTTGGCACATGTCAAGGATGACACTACTCAAGTACCCTCAATTGAGTCGGTTTCGGTAGTCTGCGAGTTTTTGGACGTGTTTCCTGCAGATCTTCCCGGTATGCCACCAGATAGGGATATTGACTTCTGTATCGATCTTGAACCGGGCACACGCCCCATTTCTATACCCCCTTATAGAATGGCTCCCGCCGAATTAAGAGAGTTAAAGGCTCAACTTCAAGAGTTGTTGAGCAAGGGCTTCATTAGACCAAGTGCATCTCCTTGGGGTGCTCCGGTGTTTATTTGTGAAGAAGAAGGATGGGAGTTTTAGGATGTGCATAGACTACAGACAACTGAACAAGGTAACTATTAAGAAACAAGTACCCTCTTCCTCGCATTGATAACTTATTCGATCAACTACAAGGTGCTTGTGTCTTCTCGAAGATCGACTTGAGATCCGGTTATCATCAATTGAAAATACGTGCAGCGGATGTGCCAAAGACCGCTTTTTGAACTAGGTATGGGCATTATGAATTGTAGTGATGTCTTTTGGTCTTACAAATGCCCCGCTGCTTTCATGAGCTTGATGAATGAGATTTTTAAGCCATATTTGGACCTCTTTGTGATCGTATTTATAGATGATATACTGGTATATATTCTAAAAGTAAGAAGGAACATGAGGAGCATTTATGGGTTGTGTTGGAAATGTTGAGGGAGAAAAAGCTTTATGCCAAGTTCTCTAAGTGTGAGTTTTGGCTAGATGCAGTGTCCTTCTTGGGGCACGTGGTTTCTAAAGATGGGGTGATGGTGGATCCATCCAAGATTGAGACGGTGAAAAATTGGGTAAGACCTACTAATGTGTCATAAATAAGGAGTTTTGTTGGGTTAGCTAGCTACTACCGCCGATTCGTCAAGGGATTCTCTTCTATTGCTTCCCAATTGACGAACTTTACTAAGCAGAATGTTCCATTTGTATGGTCGGAGGAGTGTGAGGAAAGTTTTCAGAAGCTTAAGACTTTGTTGACTACCGCACCTATCCTCACCTTGCCGGTAGAGGGTAAGAACTTCATTGTTTATTGTGACGCATCCTATTCGGGTTTGGGTGCAGTGCTAATGCAAGAGAAGAACGTGATTGCTTATGCTTCAAGACAATTAAAAGTGCATGAACGTAACTATCCAACCCACGATTTGGAGTTGGCTGCGGTAGTATTTGCACTAAAGCAATGGAGACATTACTTATATGGGGTTAAGTGTGAGGTCTACACGGATCATCGTAGTCTACAGTATATCTTTACTCAGAAAGATTTGAACTTGAGACAGAGGAGATGGATGGAACTACTGAAGGACTACGACATCACTATCTTGTATCATCCGGGGAAGGCTAATGTTGTAGCGGATGCTTTGAGTAGAAAGGCCGGAAGCATGGGAAGTCTAGCTCATTTGCAAGCTTCTAGACGCCCATTGGCTAGAGAAGTGCAGATTTTTGCTAATGACCTTATGAGGATAGAAATAAGTGAGAATGGAGGATTGTTAGCTTGTGTAGAGGCAAGATCTTCTTTCCTCAACCAGATCAAGGGAAAACAGTTTGATGATGAGAAACTAAGGCGAATTCGAGATAAAGTGTTGCAAGGAGAGGCTAAAGAAGCAACAATTGATGAGGAAGGTGTTTTGAGGATCAAGGGAAGGGTATGTGTACCCCGCGTTGATAATTTGGTCACCACTATTCTTACAGAGGCTCATAGTTCAGGATATTCTATACATCCTGGTGCAACCAAGATGTATCGTGACCTAAAGTAACACTTCTGGTGGAGTAGAATGAAGCGAGATATTGTTGATTTTTGCCAAATGTCCAAATTGTCAACAAGTGAAAGTATGAACACCAGAGGCCCAGAGGAACACTTCAGAGAATGCCCATTCCTGAATGGAAGTGGGAGAGAATCGCGATGGACTTCGTGGTTGGTCTTCCCAAGACATTGGGTAAGTATGACTCTATCTGGGTGATTGTTGATAGGTTAACTAAGTCTGCTCACTTCATTCCTGTCAAGGTGACCTACAATGCAGAGAGGTTAGCCAAGATCTACATCTCAGAGATCGTTCGGTTGCATGGAGTTCCCCTCTCCATCATATCAGATAGAGGTACGCAGTTTACTTCTAAGTTTTGGAGAACATTTCATGCTGAGTTAGGTACTAGATTGGACCTTAGTACTGCATTTCATCCTCAGACCGATGGTCAGTCTGAGCGAACGATTCAAGTGTTGGAGGATATGCTTCGCGCATGTGTGATAGAGTTTGGTGGCCATTGGGATAGCTTCTTACCTTTGGCAGAGTTTTCATACAATAATAGCTATCACTCTAGTATCGACATGGCTACATTTGAAGCATTGTATGGGAGGAGGTGTAGATCTCCCATCGGTTGGTTCGATGCCTTCGAAGTTAGACCTTGGGGGACTGATCTGTTGAGAGATTCTATGGAGAAGGTGAAAGCTATTCAAGAAAAGCTTCTAGCGGCGCAAAGTAGACAAAAGGAGTATGCAGATCGAAAGGTTAGAGACTTGGAGTTCATGGAAGGTGAACAAGTCTTGTTGAAGGTTTCACCCATGAAAGGGGTGATGCGGTTTGGTAAAAGAGGTAAGTTAAGTCCAAGGTATATTGGACCATTTGAAGTACTTAAGCGAATAGGGGAGGTGGCTTATGAATTAGCCTTACCTCCAGGACTGTCCGGAGTACATCCGGTGTTTCATGTGTCCATGTTGAAGAGATACCACGGAGATGGAAACTACATTATCCGTTGGGATTCAGTTTTGTTGGATGAGAATTTGACTTATGAGGAGGAACTTGTTGCTATTTTAGATAGAGAGGTTCGCAAGTTGAGGTCGAGAGAAATTGCATCCATCAAGGTTCAATGGAAGAATCGACCGATTGAAGAAGCTACTTGGGAGAAGGAGGCAGATATGCAAGAAAAATACCCACATCTGTTTACAGATTCAGGTACTCCTTTTCGCCATTGTCTTTCTTCTTTTGATCGTTCGGGGACGAACGATGGGTAAATTGGTATCTATTGTAACGACCTGTTTAGTCGTTTTGAGCAACAGATTTTATTTTTGGAAAAACTGGCTGCGACGACGGATGGAACAACGGACCGTCGTGGTCACGACGTCCCGTCGAGGGTGTCTTGTCCCAGGATACTTAGAATTCTGAAATTGGATACTGAAAATCGACTCTCTGTAAATCGTGACGAACCTGCAGGACGTGCCGTCACATCCACGACGTACCGTCGTGAGTTCCCGTAGCAAAACACTTCAACTTTTGAGAATTTGGTATAAGAAACGAGCTTCTGACCGTCAGGACGGAGGTGCAGGACGGACCGTCACAGGGGTGACGGGCCGTCACAGCTCACCTGGATTTTGGGAGGCTGCGACGACCTGCGTGACGGACCGTCGCAGGCACGACGGCCCGTCACAGGTTGCGCAAATTCCAGGCAGTTTAGGATTTCCCCACACGTTTTAAGGGTCGTTTTGGACTATTCTTTCCTTAATTATAAAGATTGAGGGTTAACATTAATAAGTCTAATTACTTGGGGGTTAAAAGAGGTAACCTTAAGTTAATTAGGGGGTTTTATTGTCCTCTTCACACTTAATTATTTGTTAATTAGGGTAAAGGAAAGAGGGTTGGAATAAAACAAAACAAAAGAAAGAGAGAGGGAGATTGATCGATTGAGAGAGAGAGTCGAACAAGGGAAAAGGATATCAAAGCTTTGGAATTCTTGCTTGATCACTAGTCTTCGGTGGAGGTAGGTTATGGTTTTTACGATATTCGTAGTGAACTCTTAATAGTGAATGATATGTATTGGTGTATTGTAAACCTGTCTATATGCTTAATTGTATGCTTGCATGAATATGATTTGTGATTTTGATAAAACAAGCATGATGAAAACCATTGAATCCCAAATCTTGAAAGAAACTTTAATCTATGTTATTAATGATGATGCCTTGGTATAAAAGAAGGCTTGATGAATTAAAGTAATGGGATTTATGATGCCTTGGTATAGACAAGGCTTGATGAACGGATAGAATGAATTTAGTGGATCGGAGTGTCACGTTCTGACACATAGTATTAGTGGATCGGAGTGTCACGTTCCGACACATAGTATTAGTGGGACGGGTGTCACGAACCGACACGTAGATATAGGGGATCGGAGTGTCACGTACAGACACATATAGGGGATCGGAGTGTCACGTTCCGACACATATAGGGGATCGGAGTGTCACGTACCGACACATATAGGGGATCGGAGTGTCACATACCGACACATAGTGGTAGGGGATCGGAGTGTCACGTACCGACACAAGAGGAAGAAAGATAATGAATCTTGAAAGATAATGAATATACTCAATCTAATGAACTTAATTCCCAAATGAGTATGGTATTGAGGCTTGAGCCCTCATGGATGAACTTGATAGTACTTGTCGTTGCTACATGTTGAGTTTATAGTTGATTTACATTATTATTGATATATACTGTTCCCTATTTTGAGTTGGCCGATGATATCTACTCAGTACTTGTGGTTGTACTGACCCCCTACTTTTATGTTTTCGTCTTTGTTATTTGTGTAATGCAGCCAACGTTCCGTCAACTTTAACTCAACAGTAGATCTAGCCAGTCTTCACTTCATCGGAAATTCAGGGTGAGCTAATGCGTCTAGCTTGGACTGGGTCTTCTTCTTCAAGTCTTGATGCCTTGAACTTCCGGCATGGACTAGCTTTTTAGTTATTTTAGCTTCTTAGACAGTTTTAGTTTAGTAATTTGAGATAGATGTTCTTGTGATGATGACTTCAAGATTTTGGGGATAATAATAATAGTTTTGAATTGTTTTTGGTAATGAGTTTAAGTCTTCCGCATTTCTTTTGTTGATATTGTATTAAAATGTTAAAGGTTAGATTGGTTGGTTCGCTCACATAGGAGGGTAAATGTGGGTGCCAGTCGCGGCTCGGATTTGGGTCGTGACATAAAGAGAAGTGTCATCCAGGGACGAATGTTTTTAAGGGGGGATAATGTAAAAACCCTAAAAATGGATATACTAAGTAATGTTTAATGTGTCTAGAATACCAACTATTAGACCTGATTCACACGGATTGATGCGCGTAAAACCAGACCTCAAAAACCTTTTTACATCCAAGCCAACTAACTTGGGGAGTTATTTGAGCTAGGAAAGTTTAGGTCCAACCATTTACGGATCTCAAATACAATTATTTACATGAAGGAGTCTTTACAAGACTTAAAAAGAGAAACTCGTAGGTTTTGAAGGTATACGGGTAATATAAGGATTTTCAAGGATAAAGGTAGTATCGTAATTACCTTAAACTTATAACTAATTATTTAATTAATGAGCTTGAGGGGCATTTTGAGGAGAGAGGGCCGAAATTGGGCTATTGATGTGAAGTCTTGCATCACCCGGATTAGAACCTATGTAGAAGCAATGAATTAAATTGTTTTTATTTTAAGTGGGTAAATTAATGTAATTAACTTATATTTATTAGTTATTTTATGATTTAAAATAGAATAAAATCATATTTTTAATAATTAAATAAAACCTTATTTGACTAAGTCCTAGCCTAGAATCCTAAGCGTAAGAAATCTCTTCAGTTCCACGCTCTCTCTCTCACACACCTCTATCACACTCATTCACGTTTTATCTGCCAAAATAACTCCAAAAATAGTAGGTGAAAAAAATTTCTTAACACTTGAAGAACTCACTTGAAAATATAAGAAACACAAACGTTAATTAATCACATAGGCAAAGAGAAGGTTTTCCGTCGAGTTTGGTGTTGAACTTTTTGTGTTGGACCTGTTTTTTGAGGAGTTCTTTTGGATGAAAGTCGAGGTTTGAACATAAAAAAGGTATGGGATCTGATACCTCTTGGTACCTTTCCCAAGAGACCCCTAAGGTTCAGACAAATCTATTCAAAAAATTAAGATTGTTCTCTGTTGCATGTCCCTATTTGTAGCTCCTTAATTAAAGATTAGTTATGTTTGCTTGTAGAAAACTAGTCATGAAACATGTTTACGTGATGATTATGTGTTTATATGTATGTATGGAATTATGTGACTTATGTAGATGTTTCCAAAAATGTAACTACTTGTGTATGTGTGTGTTACCATGGCTATTGTCATGGTTTAGAACTTGAAATGGCATGATAGTTCTTTATATTTCATGTACACAAGTTGATGTAAATGTGATGTTCATATGAGTTGAAATATGTCTGATTTTAGGCATAATCTCCTGTCTAAATGAATCCATTACATTGCACCTAAAATGTTCTAAATGCATTACAAAATTCCCCTAAGAACTAAGGTGTAAAATGATGAAATGATACTAAAAAATTAAAAGAAAATTTCCAGATTCTAGTAATGAATTTTTGTCAGCAAAGAGGGTTCAAAATGTTTAAAAAAATTGTATTAAAACAAGTTAGGTCAGGGTGGATTGAAGTCGTGACCTCACAATTTTAAAAACCATGAAAATAAAGAATTAAAAAGAACTGTGGTGAAGGATATTCGAACCATGATATTGGCTGGAAAATGTAACTTAAAAGAAAAAAAATAAGAAATGAGAGGAGTGGGATTCGAACCCACCAACTCTCAATCATATTTAAGGATGAGAACAAATGAAAAATAAAGGGGCAGGCGTGTGGGAATCGAACCCACGACCACTTGGGAAGTTTTAAGAAGGAGAATAAAAGAAAAATAAAGGGGGAGGCATTTGGAAATCGTACCCACGACCACTTAGGCAGCTTTAAGGAGAAGAATAAAATAAAAAATATAGAGAGAATGTGGGAATTTAATCCCACAACCCCTTGGCTAAGTAAGTGGTAATTCAAAGGAGAAAAAGAAAGAGGAAACTTTTATGTTCGGGATCGATCTAGGGTCCCAATATCATGTAGACCACAATACAATAATGAAAAAAATTTAAGTGTTGTCTATAAAATTTGAAATTTGGTTCCCTTGCCCAAATTCCAAATAGATGCATTTCAAGAATAATGCTGCCTACTTAAATAGAAATCGACATCTTGGGATACATACAAGATGCATATGTCTTGTACTACATAATCCTAGGAATATATGAATCACTTAAACGAACTATAAATGAAATCTCATGGCTTGTATGATAACCCATAAGTCTAGAATACGTTTAAAAATAAATGAACCTAAGATGTATGTAATGAAATGATGTAACCCTAGAAGGGTTAAGTATGAGTGTAAAACACTCTAAATGGCCAAGTGCATTGCTATACGATGAAATGATTATTATGTAATAAAATTATGAAATCCTATAAGGGTTAAATAAGAGTGCGAAACACACAAATGGAGAAGTCCATTGGCATATGACGAAATGAACATTCACGTTAAAAGGGGTGAGTAATTATGGAGAGCAAATGTTCTAATGTTGATTAAAGTTGTGACAAAATTATATGAGGCTAACGTAAGAGATGTGAGAAATCTCAAATGAGCCTAAGTAAATATTAGCAAAACGTTCTCACCTATGATAGTGTTAAGGTAATGAACAAACCACTCTCTAAGAACAGTCTAATGTAAGTATTGAGATTAACACACTTAATAATAATGATGAGATTAGAAATCATCTATTGAGCTATGATTTTCTAATACTCGAAGCCAGCTTCCATGACGTCTGAGTTGAATGTAATTGTACATTATACTGAGCACCGATAGACAAGCTAGGGTTAGACACCAAGGATGGAGCATACTTAGACAACAAAGTAAACATCAATGAATACTGTTCAACATTCATATAACATTTTTAGGTTTATAAACTCTTCAAAC
Source organism: Solanum peruvianum (assembly GCA_027705065.1). Lineage (NCBI taxonomy): Eukaryota > Viridiplantae > Streptophyta > Magnoliopsida > Solanales > Solanaceae > Solanum > Solanum peruvianum. The sequence goes on from JAKWJD010001757.1 coordinate 33,730,891, forward strand.
TTCACCTCTCTCATGTCTAAGGGAAATTACTTTCCCATGAAAGCTTCCTTAAAATCTTCGCACTCTATGGGATCAAACTCGGAAAATCTATTATATATCAATTGTGTGGACCACACTTTAGAAACTTTCCTCAATGGGTAAGATGTCAACTCTTCATTCATTCAAGAATTAACCCCCATGGCACTCAACAACATATACATACCATCTAGAAATTCTTCAAGATCCTCTAAAACCATAGATACAGGAAGATAGGATGATTCACTCTCACAAAGTCCCTCAATCTAGAGGTTAGAGTACTCTCAAGAGAATTCACCATAGGTCTAATACCGCTATTCTATTTAGTCCTCATGGCTCGGGTTATGGTAATTATAGCCTCTCTAATATATGTATTAGTCATGTCCGTGGAAACCACTAAAACATCATCTCCTTGACCCACTATAGGGACTTCATCACCTTGACGAACTTGAACACTCTGTGGACTTTGTCCACCCCGGTGAGGAACTCCCTCATTTACCACTTCCTCATCAACTATCCTTGCGGGTGCCTCGTATTCATACCGTATCAACAGAAGATAATAGATTAGGAAAAGACACTTATAACCTCAATTCTATGGAACGACATAAGACTAATGAAGAAAGCTAAACTCTATCTTCATATAGCCTCGCTCATAGATGTGTCGTGACTCATACCGATTAACAATATCTACTAGACGTGGCCTTAATAAGACTTTGGGATTCCTTAATAGTAATTAATAACCTAATGTTATGATACCAAGCTTGTCATGACCTGAGAGTATACCCTAGAAGAAATAGTATTCTAATGTTGTGACACGATGTATTCGACCTCTCTGAGGTCTTATACAAGCCCTTATAAATAATTCATCACATATGTATATGAAAACAAGTGCATAATAAAAAATTTTCAAAACAAGTTCAAATCTCTTTTATAGAAAACATACAAGATGCTAAGGCTCTTACCCATCTCAAAAACATTAATATCTTTTTTCATAAAATATACATCCATGAAAGGAAATACAAAAGTCAATTACAATATCTTTTTAACATAAAAAACCTAAACATAATCATGTCCTTGAACCGTGTGAGGACATACCAAGAGTTGATTAGGAGAATTTTATTCCCAAGCTTCCAAGCGAAACCTCTCAATTGAAACCTACAACTTTAGAGATCAAACAACATATGGAATGAGAACATTTAATGAACTAAGTATGATAACATGCGTTAAAATCATGAAAAAACATACATTTATTTAAAACATGCTCTTTTTCTGATCTTTTGAAGAAAACCTCATAAAACAAATATAAGAACAACTTTCAAGTCAAACTTAACACATAAAACAAATTCCAAGTAATACACAATATAGCTTTACATTATATCAAAAAGTATAAGCATATAAACCTCCAACAAAAGATTATGCTAAGACTTGCATAAGTACGGCAAGAGGAGATCGTCCATACACCCTCTTCAATCTCATCAAAAATATCCTTAAAACTATATATGCTAAGATTTTTCCTTTTCATCACATAGAATCTCTACCCAATGTTACTCCAAGTCCCGCTTGAGTAAGAAATGAAGTGAGCGTCCATGCACCCTATTCAAGTATTCCTAAGCAATTCTCAAATCTACCCTATATAGAAATCATTTTATTCAAAGTACTCTAAGTTAAGTCACAATCATTCATTAAGTCAATTGTGATTCAATTAATCATTTAGTGTATTTCACATAATGATCTTGGAGAATACATAGGGAAACAACTTCGTAGCATCTTCAAAGCCTACTCGTACAACGCCTAGATAGAGTCTCATTCCACTACCTAAACATTGTAAAACATCTCAAATACTAGAATGCATCACACATGATGATAATATGAATTAACTGACATACAGCAGACTAGCTATACATGGAATTTAGACTCTGCCCTACTCCTATTGAGGGTTTTGTACTTGCCAAGGGTACAAGTACGACGAATTCCAAGTGGGCACATGAATTAGGAAAATCAAGGGTTTCTTTGTATCCTTGTCCTAACTTAAATAGAGTCACTTCCCAAGCATACTCAATCGGTGCTAGAATTTGTTCTCATAGAGGAAGCTCAATACAATAAGGCATATGAAATGGCAACATTTCTTAGTGTTACCGAAACATAACACCCAACCAAACATGGGTCATCTAGAGCTTCCACTTTATTTTTAAAAGGGTAGCTCAATGTCTTTGTTAGATATGGTTTCATGTTGTCCCAGCCAACCTACCCCCAAGTCTATCATTCACACAAGAAGGATACAGTTACGGCTTTCAACTAAAAGGATATCATAACCTTCATTCCGTATTGAAGGTTTATATATTATAGAGCTTCTTTACTTGTTCAAGGTCATGTACTAGTCATACGTAGAAGGGTACTAGTTTCATTCAACGTCATTCATATAAATACAAGACAAAGGTGCTTAAGCCTACAAGTCAATATGTTCATATTCACATACATAGCATGTATAAAGTAGAGGAACATAATCTACCAATCAAGACAAATACATGACCATCTTATCACATATTAAACAACATTCAAGTATCATTGTAGGAACAACCAAGTCAACCTAACAAGATACACTGGAAATACAATTAGAGGCATCAGCCTAATATATCATGATCACATACAAATTAGAAGAACTCATTCATTCACTTTAGACAAGTACGTATGCATTATTAAAGTTCAGATTGATCAAATATATAAGCTATAACATGAAAACATTAGAATTCACTTAATAATAATAATAATGCCGACAAGGCCATGTTCATCAAAATTATAACACATAATTACTACAACCATAATCTGACCATACCAATAACCATAATTAAATTCCTATTCTACTCAATATAATGATATTAGGTCATTTTACAACCATTACATTAGGAACAACACCAATCCTTATCCATTCCAACTAATTGAATTCACAAAGGCTCTTACCAATAGTCATATACACCATTCCAAAACAAAAATCAAACCATACAATGATATAACAAGATACAATACAAAAATCGTCAAAATTAAGCAGCCTATATACAATTCTATCACAATTCATATATATTTAAATAGCCCAACAAATCTACATAAGAATTCAATATGATTAAGTCATGATCAAATCAGCCATATTAGAACCTTAATAGGAAATCTTGAATTGCATCGGTTCATTGAGGTATTTATTTAAAAACATTCAAATAACATAAATTCAATCATAAATCATTGTTTCAAATCATTTATGGAAAAAGTTATGGCTAGAATTCAATTAAAGAAACTATATGTTAGAAAAGTCTTTGAAAAAGCTTTTGGAACATGGCTCCTTCAATAATAAAGATTCAAGGATAAAAAACCATACCTTTATTGAAGATAATCAACGAAAATTATGTAGATTCAGTGAATAAATAAACCTGCTAACTTCAACTTTTCTCCTAGCATCAATGGAGTTCTAGAAGATTATATTTGGGATTTGTGTTTTGATTTTTGATAATGAACTCAACTAAAGGTTCTAAACTTATGGAGTGACTTAAAATACCCAAAAACACCTTATGTAACTGCCCAATATATTATGTGTCTGTTACGTTAAATTTCCTACATTGCCCCTCTCTTGTCCGAGAATCGACAGGATTGTAGGCCCCAAACGACACCTGCAGATGAAGGATCGTCGATGGAATCATTGCTCCGTCATGCATGTCCGTTGATTATTTTAGGCACAAAAAATTTTTGTGTCTTACCTCAGACACCTAAGTGTGGATCAACTTCCTCCATCGAGGAGGCATAGCTAGGACTACAGTCTGTCGTTTAGGCAGCGTTGGTCGAGGCTATTTTTTGATGTTTTGGGTCAAGGTTTGGTCCTTTTCAAGAACCCCAAGTCTGGTCCTAGGGGACTTCATCCAAGACATTTGAACCCCAAATACGCTTGTCTAGATGTTAGGAACATCTTCCATCCATATGGAATCCAAAAAACATGTAAATCATTCGAAGGCACACTAGAAGACACAAACACGTCCCAAGGATAAAGTTCAAACGTCTTTGAGGTTCTTAGAAATTTCTCTTCCAGCTCACCACACTACCTTCTAATAGTTTAATTAACCATTTTAAGACATTATAAACTGATGAAACAAACTTTAGACTCTAGTTTCACCTAGTTCAATTTAGGGATGTCACATATTTATTTTCCCTTTTCCACCAATTTACTATAGAGTTTCGTGTGCAAATTATTCGTATGCAATTATTTATAAGTCACTCATCAGCTCTACAAAGAGGTATATATCAATAAAATCAAACCGTAGGACATAATATATTTTACATGATGTTATTTTTATTTGGATTAAAATCTTTGAGTTTATTAAGAACTTTTGAATTATAAAACATCAAAATATATTTTCATCTTATGTGTGACATTGTAAAAATCTCAGAATAGCCAAATTGCCTTTTTCCTGTAAGAATAATTTACTGGACAAATCAGAATAGATCAATTTTGACTTATCACTATCTTTATTTCCTTATTAAGAGGAATGGAATCTTAATGATTTTTCTTTCTAAACATGAATCATATGTTGGTATTGACTTCACTATTGATGAACCAACTTCAAAGTTCTATTTAGAATAAATAACGTAGACGCTAGTGTAAAGATTAGTTTCATTCAATTTAGAAGATATATTCTCTTATGAGATAGTTTAATATTAAATTCATCGGGAAAATAAATCATGCATCCATATAAAATAAGAGATCAAATATTTGATTAAACTCAAAAGAGTTACAAGAAAAAATATATTAACTGTCCATCTCTTATTAAGCATGAAACGGAAAATAATTTCATCTTACATGAACATATATAATGCAACATTTTTTGAATTTATATCATATCTCAATCAAAATAAATACTTGACTTGCATTAAAGGAGTTTGTAAAGTTAATTTAGAATTTGATATATATTAAATTAAATTGATTATAGTATCTCGAATGATCGTAAAAATCAAAATTGAGGTCGCATTTACGCATTTACATATCTATGTATCTCGACAAGCCAGTCAATGAGATTGCAGAACAACAAATGCAATACAAATGTACAATGACTGATTATTCACTCCATAAATTTAAAAATACCTAAATAAAATTGAGAGTATACTCTTAGTTTAAGTCAAGGTAAAATAAGCCATGTTACATTCATCCAACAACATATTACTTTGTTAAGGAGAGCTAATAGAATATATCTAAACTATTGCAATTATATACATAATGACATGTACTACTTTCATCCAATATGAAGGAAGGTATAAGCCAAACAAGAAAATAATACTTCACTAAAATTATATGTTGACAATAAATATAAGGAACCCTATATCCAAATATGACCAAAAACTAATATTACAATTCAAAAATAGTTCATACTAGGTCATTCTTATGAATGTCCAACGTTTTAGATGTAAGACCCCAAAATGAGAGAGGTTGTCTAGAGACTAACATATTTTTCATAAGTTTTTATGGGCATAAAGTATATTATAATATTGTTTATAGGAAGTCATGTGTAATGTTTAAAGTGATTTGGATGTCGAACGTCAAGGGACGAACAAAACTTTCGACGACTAGTCAACTATGTTCCTCATGTGTCTATGTATGCTTATATTAGTGTTTAATGAGATTATGAATCCTATAAATTAGTTATAATTATTTTTAATTATGTTATAGTGATTTTCAATAAGTGTTGAGGTCAAACGACCAAGAACGTCCAAGGCATTCGAAAAATAGCCCTTAAGACGCTCAATTTGTGTCTTGATGGGCCTATCCTCCTTGGATGACTTGCAGGTATTTGTATAAGGTTATACTTATGTCTAAGGTCTAAAAATTTTTAAGGGTTGTATATACATTTGTACAATGTTCTGGTACGACTTCTAAAGTGCCCCACAAGAAGGCCCAAAGGTTGGTCGAGACACTGCCTTGGATGTGGCAATCGATGGATCAAACGACGGCTCGTTGATTAATCAATGGACCATTATTGAGGTAAAATAGACTGGTACTGAGTTTTCAAAGTTATTAATCTAAAAGTTGACCAAGTACCAAAACACAGACACCAATGCACGGCCCGTCGACGGACCAACGACCAATAAATGTCGACGGTAGCCTGCAGTTTACTGCTTGCTTCTGTTTTAATAAATAGGTGAATGGTAAATTTACCCCATGGCCTAACCTGAATCTTATAGGTCCATTTAGATAATTTTGGGTGTATATAAGTCATCAAAAACTTGATTACCCTATTGTCAAATCAACTCACACGATTGAAGCCTTTCCCTTCAAATAACCATTGTTGCTGAAGCTCAAGTGTTGATTGGATGTGGGTTTTACATGGATGAAAAATCATTTTTTATAGGTTTTAAACTAGAAATATGGTGGTCCTTCATCTCTAGTTATCCTTCCATCTAGAGAGTTAATCTCAAAGGTTTCAAAGACAAAAAATATGATCAAGTGTTTCTTCTTCATTCTAGCCATGGGTTCTTTCTTAAATTGATTTTAAAGGCATAATATGAATTTATTGATCATTATCTACTGATTTGGACATCATTTTAAATCCTATTTCATGATGAACCCATGCTCTTTCACAAACTAGATTTTAGTTTATGTATGGCTTTATGATCTTCATAGTACGCATGTCTATTTTTTGTTCAATTATGTTAATATTCTTATATATACTATCTATTATGTATATTGATGGGGAATACTTGATGAATTACCTATGTGAATCAATGTATGAAGATTTGAACATGTTTAGCTTATTTTACATGATTCATTGTAACATTGGCTTCTTAATGTTGTTATGTAGATATCGATTAAGTTGTGGTTCTTTTAGCTACTATTTTAGGTTAATATCAATGTTGAATTGGGGATATAAATCATTTATAACTAAAGTATAGAAGTCTTGCTTTTTAAATTAATCTAGGTTCTTCTAGTCTATGAAGTTGTAATTTGTGATCTTGACGTTAGGTTAGTTGTTCTATGAATTGATCATGCTTAATGTCTATAGCTTCTGCCTTTTTAAAAATATGAGGATGAATTATATATCATGAAAACAATGTGGGTCAATTCATGATAGTTTGAATAGGATTAATCCATGTAACTTACCTTTCATGAACTCTTTATATGTAGCATGTTTGTGTCGATCTTAATGGCAATTGTAGTAGTGTCTCATCTAGACTATGATTTCATTATCTACTGCCTAGCATGTACTTCCTTGATAAACTATTATTTATGATAATTACTTTTGTAAAATTGATAAGATGGCTTATTCTTTCTAATCTTCGTTGAATTAATAGCTAAATGCCTACCATAGTATCTATAAATAGAAATTTTTTAAGCATGATTTCGATATGACTAAGTGTATGATTAGCTATTTCCCTGGATTTATATTACAGATGAAATATGATCTATAATCTTGCAATTGAAGTTGGTAGATGATTTATGTCCTTGTACATTCTAGAATGTTAATGATATGTTGTGCTAGTTGTAGCATGGCCTTGTAGTAGCTTATGTTTAACTTTAGTTATGATTATGGTACCTTAAGATACTTACCTATACTTGATTTATTGATAAAAGAGTTGTAATGGTCAATGATGACCAAAGGCTAAACGATTGGTAAAGATTCCTTTACTCTTCTACTTCTCTATTTCTTTATAGTAATGTTGATAAAGCCTTGTATGACATTGTTTCGTATGGTCCACTTATGGTTGCAGTATTTACTTTATTGTCATTTTATATGTTTTTACCATGACCTTGAAGGAAAATTGATAAATATATGAACATGTGCTTTTGATGATACTATGTGAATCTTATGCCTACTTTCCTATTCTAGTTGTTATTTAGGTTGTATGACTATTTTGTTAGAATGTATCTATCCATATTAGGGTAAAGTATAGTTTCTTCCATTAATGAGTTAAAAATGGTTAATATCCCTTAGCTTTGTACCCCTATGTGAATGCATTAATAACACAAGTAAGGAGTCTTAAGTGTAATATGAAGTTGTCTTATATCCTATGCTATTGTGTGTTGTGTGGTTTATGATTGAAAGAGTATTATGGTCTAAAAGGGTGGATACCTCAGCATTTTTTTGATAGACATTATGTGATTATGTTGAACAGTGTACTCACACTCACTTACATGCATGTAACAAGTAGTATAGGTCATGGTGTCTAAATGAAAGGTAGTTCTCATATTCACTAGTGTCTACTATGAATGTTAAGATGATGTTTATGAATGAATGATATGTGTTTCCTTAATTAGGATGCTTTGATAGTTGTACTAGTATGGGTATATGTATGGTACTTTGCCTATGTCTTGCACATGTATACCTTGATAGGATAGTTCTAGTTTTGGTTTCTATATATATGTATATGGATATATGAACATGTGTGTCTAAATGTGTTATGTGAAAGGTTTGATTACATAGATGTATACACACACATGTATGAAGACCTAGTCAAGAGAGGGGCCTTGAAAGGTGTATTCATGTGTACCCTAAACTAGATGATCATTTACATATGCTACATTTATGTGAAGGGATTCTTTACATGATTTAGGTTAATGAACTTTCATCTATGACCTATGATTTAACCATATGAGGGGATGACTCGCCAAAACCTACTTTTTAAAAAGCAAAAATATAATAAAGGTTTTCAATAAAGGAAACTTAGCTTAGTCCGAGTAAACTTGAATGTGAGTGTGTGTCCCTTCCTATGGTAGGAAGGTAGGTCACCATAAATCTATTGTGATGGATAACCACGATGACTCAATGGGCATAAATATGGTTTCCATAATTGAGTAACTACGATGCCTAATCTTTCCTGAGGGTTTTCACATGTACCTCAAAGATCCATAACTATATTGTCACCATAAGATACAAGCTAGTGGATCCACCTAAATAGCTATGTCACATTGGTTCTACTTTGGCTGGTAGACTACCTCGTTTTGGTGTGGGATTCTATGACACCGGATTCCATGTTTAGCATCACATGGTCTATGTCGGTTAAGGCTATAGTTTCGTTAAAGGAAAATTGACAATGGAAGTAAATGACTAGGACCTTAACTAGAAAAACTTAAGGGAGGTTACTTAGTATAGATGGAAGTAATGAACCCATCTAAACATTGCACAAGTATCTCCTTAGGAAGTTGTAGGAAGGTGTTTAAATGAAAGTCACTATGTACGTGTTCCTTATGCATGACATTGTAGTAATTTTTTATTTGTTATGAAGATGTGCATGATATGAGTCATTATGCAAGATGTTCAACTTGTTGACTATATGATGAAGGCTTGACTTAACTATGTGTATGTTGTACTATACTTGTATGATGGTATGTGTTGTCTTGTGTAGATAATATGTAGGGTTTTACTTGTGGTCCTAAGGTGATACATTTCACCAAGTATCCCTAAAGGGTTACTTTGGAGGCTAATGAGTTAAAAAAAATAGTTCACTATTAAAAAGATTGAGCTCACTCTAAAGTGACCTCAAATGGACTTAAATTTTATATGTGATCCTCTATGATGTTTAGCCTTTGATTGTGTTTATATAATGTATGTAATTATGTAAATACTATTGTGTAAATATTTTATAATGATTTACTCAAAAAGTCATGAAGTATGATTTCATGAAAATGTCCATTTTTAAACGTATGTTTTTGCATGGTTGTTATACTTAGTACATTCTTGTACTAATCTCATTCTTATCTACTTTTTAGACAAAGTGTAGGTTATGGATGCTTAAAGGATGTCTTGAATTGTTAAGATCTTGATAGATGATTCTCCACCTCAAGGAAAGGAATTCATAAGTCCAAGAATTTCCTATATTATGGTTTGTTGTAAAGTCTATTAAATAGCGTATGGTTTTGTAATATGTGTTAAGGGTTGTGTCCCTTATAGATTCTAATGTTGTTGAGTATAGCATGACATAGAGACTTATGGTATAAATATGTATTATTACATGTATTTTATAAATATACGAAGATATGTTTCTAGCATATGATGTGCTATGAATAATTTTAAATTTCTCGCTATATTTACGATATCTATGCGATGAATGATAAAAATGGGCTAGTATAAGACCTCTGAGATTTCAAGTATGACACATTACTTCTAGGGGGTGCTCCCCGCATGCGACAAATGTAGTATCAGAGCACAAGGTTTTTAAAAGTTGATTTTGGTCCAAGAAGTTTCATATTGCCATGTCTACTAGAGACTTGTATGATTAGATTTGAGTTGCGACACATCAAATGGTATGACAGGCTATAGGACGATAGAGTTTCCCTTCTTCACCATTATCATATCATGCCATAGAACTTAAACTTTAGAAGATCTCTCTCTTATGTTTTCGTCTCTTGTGGTCTTTTGAATATGATTGCTTGGATGAGATTGTTCTCTATGATTGAGGGAGAAAAGCTTAGTTTAAATGCTTATCTTAGTTTTATGGTTTGAATGAGTATGTGTAAAGGTGAATTTTGGTATGTTTTGATGATGTGATTCCATTTATGGATATATATGAAAACTATGTGAAATAGTATGTTATGTTGAAAAATATATGTCATGATATACTCAATGTCTGTTAGAAGTTATTATGGTTGACATGAGTTTCTTTTGAAATAATGTGCTACTATATTGTATTACATGATGGTAGACTTATGCTACAAATTGAAATTTAAATGCTTAGTGACTACCTATGGATGAATGCTACCCTAAGATTATGTACCTAATTGTGTTCAATGTTACCTTTTGTATACATGTGGTCCTTGATAAGTTGCCTAGTATGGATTGGAGTCTTTCGCATAGACTTGATACTAGGTGTCATGATAATATACTTGCCGTGGTAAAGTTTTGTACATCATTTTGTCATGATTTTCCCATCAATTGCCTAAATGTTTCATTTTTTGAATTTGAAAACATGCTCTTCGTAATGATAGGCTATTCACTGTGAAATGTTGGGAAATCAACTAAATTGTTCTTTGAATAGAAGTTGTCAAAATATGTATAGAGTTGTGTATGCAAACATAATACTGAAAGTAAAAAAGAGTTTTTTCTATTTTAAATAAAGAATGAGAGTCTTATGGCATGATGAGTTGTAGGATTGTTTCTAACTTCTTATTATGTTGTGAGTACCTTTATGTTGTGGAATTGATGTTTCCCTAGAATTGATGGTAGTATTCTTGTTTATGTAGAGTGATGTTGTGGGTTTGTTTGACCTAGAAGTTACCTTACTTTAATGTTTCAAGGAAAGAAAGAGTCCTTAAGGCTAAGTCTCTTATATTATTTCCCCTAATGATGTATGACCTTGGTGTTTGTTGTTTCGTATGAAATCCTTATGTGGTTGAATTAGATGACCTAACTTGATAAATGGGGAAAAATTGCCTTGGATATGAAGTTAAGGTTTTCCTTGGTTGATTTACTGTAAATTTTTTCTAAATTTGTAATCACTTTTAAGCGATGAAAATGAAGGTTGTTTAGTTAAGATCCCATTAAGGTTTGATTAAGTTGCTCTTAATTGGTCTTACCCTAAGTGGCAGGATGGTGATTGAGTAATATGGTTGTAGAAATTGTCCACCTTGACCTTCTATTCTTAATTGAACATGAATCCGATGAAGTCTTGATAAACTTGTTCATGAATAAGAGTTTTGCATAAAGTATAAATTGCATGACCTTATATGTTTTGTATGTATTGATTGACATTAACTTAAAGCTATTATGAATTTTCCAAAGTACATGAAAGAAAATTTTTGATAGAAATCCATGTTTTCTCATGTTCAATTGCATCTTGATATGCTAGTTGTGCATTTGACTTCATGAGATAAGAAAAGAAACATAGTAGAAGTCATATTTTAGGTGTAATGTTTATCCTTATAAGGATAGTTGAGTGTCATTCAAATAAAATTTATTGGATATCTTCCGTAAATCATATTGAGGGCTGGTCGGTTCGAATCTCACTCCTCTCACTTCTTATTTTTTTTTCATTTAAGTTACATTTTACAGCAAATACAATGGTTCAAATCCCCTTCGCCACTTTTTACTTCTTTATTTTCATGTTTTTTAACATGGTGAGGTCACGGGTTCAATCCTCCATGACTTCACTTGTTTTAATTCAATTTTCAACATTTTGAACCCTCTTTAATTACCAAAATTCATGAATTGAAGCTGGAAATTTTTTTTTTATTTTTCAGCATCTTTTCATCAAGTTACATCGTAGTTCTTACGGGAATTTAGTAAAGCATGTAGAACTTTTTAGGTGAGTCTTCATGTTTTCATTTAGCGAAGACATTATCCCTCAAATCATCCACATTTCAACTCATACGAAATCACATTTACAACAACATGTGTACATGAATTATAAAGAACTATCATATCATTTCAAGTCCTAAATCATGAACAAAAGCCACAACAACACACCCAAACACATGTAGTTACATTTTCGGAGACATCAACATAAGACACATAATTCCAAAAGTACATTTAAACACATAATAATAACTAAACCACGTTTCATCCCTAGTTTTATACCAAAAAAATAACGAACCTATGATTCAATGGGAGCTAGTGACAGGGACATGAAACAGGGAACAATCCTAGTTTTTAGAATGAAAATTGTGAACCTTAAGGGGTCTCTTGGAAAATGTACCAAGTCAAAGGCGAACCTTTAACTTTTTGAAGTCAAAATCTTGACTTGATGCCCAAAAACTTAGCTAAGGAATACGTCTAAGCCTCATAAATATCAACTCCACTCTAATGACAACCTCCCTTAGCGTAGTGTGCGTTTAACATTTATTTTCTTGTGATTTCGTGTGAGTTCTTAAAGGGTGAAGAAATTGGTTTGTTTTTATTATTTTGTATCTTATTTTGGGAGAGAAAAAACGTAATAAAGATCAAAAGAGATTGAGTGTGAGAGTTGTCGAGGCCCAATTTTTTGTAAAAATGGATTTCTGCATGACCTAACAACTCTTTTGGGATTAATAGTTTGGAGTCGCTACCTAACGAATTAAGGTGTGTTAGGGATCCTATCTAACCTAACTAAGTCTAGATAAGGCCAGCGACCTAGAAAATCAGGGTATGGGTTCAAATTACCTCAGGGGAAGCTCTTAGGCATCCATAAAGGTAATGTGAACCATTAGCCTGATCTGTAGCTCCCTTACCTTAGCTAGACATAGTTAGGTTAGATATGTTACCTAACGCGCCTTAATTCCTTAGGTGGAGTCGGCATATGCGTGGACATAACAATTAGTCGAATTAAATATATGATAGGGGTTCCCTATATTGTAATCATCGTTGATCGGAACGAAGAAAATACGGCCCTGCAAGAGAGTATTACTTTAGGAACTACTGCGAAACCATGAGCCTCTCACATATAATCCCTTTCCATTCTATATCAAGCCAACTCTTAGCAGTCCTGGTAAGGTCATACTTACTGCATAAGCCCTAGATAGTTTGATCCTTTGTGTCAATCCACTTAATTAGTAGCCACCCTCTCCTCAAAAGGGCCCTAACACCCATTAAACAAATTACGTACTTATGTGTCAATGTGATCATAATAATTAAATCAAGCCAACTTTTCCAAAACATAGTTTAGAAGTTGTTTGTTGTTTTATTTAAAGAGCCATGGATGAGTATGATCCCCCAAACCTTTATATGGTGACAGAGGTAAGTAAGAGACTTAAGACCTAGTGGATGCATATAAGGAGAGATAAGGAAACGGATATTCAGCAATTGTTGGGTGACCTTGCATTTCTTATTTTTGACACACCAAACCCTCACCTGACTAGGGCGTTAGTAGAGTTTTGGACCATATGATGATAGTGTTAAAGTTAAAATATTGCAACTTGACACCAACAATTGAAGAAATTAGCGGTTTCATCGACCTGCCATACCAGGAGTGTCAAATGATGGTACCTTATAAGCCATCATCAAGGGAATTTCTAAAAAGTATGGGGATGAAGTCTAATCCAACCTGGATTTCATTAGGCCTTGGGTGGAGTCATTTAGACATCCTATACTCCCGATTCGGCCGAGATGACGACTACTAAATTTATGACTATGAATTTAAGTGCTCCGTTGAAGAATTGGAAAAATATCGTCTTCATGCCTTTGACATCGCCTTACTAGGATCCTTGGTTTTTCCTAAATCAAGGGTAAGAATTGGTACATGTCTAAGGTACGTGGTTCAAGAGATCACTCAAAGAGGGGCGAGCCTAGGAAAATCATAGTGCACATGATCCTAGCGCAGATAGTGAGGAGTCTGTCAACATGTGTTGATTGTAGAATGTTCTTTAAGGAATGCAAACTTCTACATAAACTATGGGCTATCGATCACTTCCACAAGCTTAAGAGCCACCGAATTCAATGGAATCTTCATTTGTTTTCCACGACTAATGTCATAGTAATAAAGGACGGTCAATACTTCATCGAGCTTTTTGGCTTAATCGGTGTCTGAGCATGTGTGTCTCTTCGAGTACTTCGCCAATTTGGCAAACTCAAATCATATCACTCTGATCCGACATGGAGACATTTAAGTATGAGTTTGGAATAGATAAACCACAAGTCCACAACATACTTCGATGATGGGAGAGTGTGCTAACCATTCCTATTGGTGCACGACAGGCTTTATGCACCCATGAGTACCGCGTATGGATCTTGATAGAATCTGAAGTCCCAATATCAAGTGGAGAAGGATACCATGGGCTTGCCGATGAAAAAGAAAACACATGGGCACGAAATGTGTTGAACATGAGACAAAAAGTCCCTCCCATTACAAGAGGTCCATTGGAGCCTATGTCATGGAGTTGATACCTCCAAGATTTTAAGAATTTAGGATGATTTTCCCCAATTTATCCCGTTTCCCTTAGTTTCTTTCTGTTTTTATGTATAATTTGAATTTTATACTAAACGGAAGTTATTTTGTTTCTTCTAATCTGAACTCCAATTTGAAGATAAGTCTTAGATTAATTATTATGCATCACTTATCTGTCGCTTAGGACTACCTTTGGCTCAATGAGGCTCCTTTGAATTTAGGGCGTTTATCATAAATTAATGTGTTTTATATCCCAATTTATTGCAATATTCTAACTTGGGCTTTGTTTTGCTCTTTCTTTTTTCTTTTATTTACCCTTTCCCAATGGTTGATCTGTAGATCATGGTTTACCACACGCGATAAAACAGTTCACTTTCTTGTCTTCCAACTGAGAATTGCAAAGGAAAAGTGAGAATGACTAATGCTAAGGTTCTGTGCAAAGCTATTGAAAAGAAGTGTCTTTTAGATGATTTGGTATAAAATGTTGAGCAGAAAATAAAGAAGTTAGAAGAAGAGGTGTTAGACATGCGCGAGTGCGCAATGTTATTACTCTACGCCAAACCCACTTTGGAGACAAACGTGGAGATGTCACCTTTCGAAAGTCAAGTAACTCTCCAATATAATCCTCCTCCAGATTACACTTCCTCTAAAACCAAACCAAGCTCCATTCAAATGCCTCAAAAGAACATCAACTTTCCAAATCACCCATATCCTCATCAACATCATACATATGCTCGTAAATCTCAACATCTTACTCCATACCCACTGAATCCTGTCATACAAGTTCCTCGATATGAAACACCACTACACCAAGTTCCTTGGGATCATGTGCCTCTCATATCACTTCCAATCATGCCATATCAAATGTCTCTGTACCAATGGCCTCCTCGGACATATCAATAGCCAACATATCCTGGCCATAATGCCAATGTAGTCACTCGACCGCATATCCGCAAAAACCTCTTCAAGGTTTTAGTAGAGACTTGATAAAACTTATATTCCTCTTATTGAGTCTATAGTCCAACTTTATGAAAAGTTTAGGATCGCTGGTAACATCGCTCCTATTAATTAAATAAGGATGACTATGTGCGCATCGTGGATTGAACCCTCCAAGATTTGTGCTTATCATTAACGAATGGAAGGACACACAATAGAAGAATGTCGTGTTCTGAAAGAAAAAATTCAACAACTGATTCATACAAAGGCCATATGCTTGGAGGACTTGCAACAAAGGAAGTTCAAATGTGAACGTACCAAATTCTACTTGATCCAGTTTCCCAAATAAGGCTTGCATCATTTAAGTTAATGTTTTTCACATTCAGACACCCATGAGAACATATGGGCATATAATGTTTGCCAAAATCTACGGTTAACTTGTTGCTCAAGAATGTTCTTAATATCTCGCTTATGCTATTTTTATAATTTTGAACTATGTCAGACCTGATTCCCATTTAAGAAGAATAAGTAGGCGCTCCTACAGGAGGGTCGGTCTTATCATAAAAAGAACTTTTCATTTTCGACTTCTATTGATAAGGCGGAAGAGACAAAACATCTTATTGTAAGGCGAAAGATCCTAAATATAGTATTGTATGGTAGAAAAGCCTATATATCGTATTGTAAGGCCTAAGAGCCTAAATATCCTATAGTAAGGCGCAAGAGACTAAACATCCTATTGTAAGACGGAAGAGCCTGAATGTCATATTGTAAGGTAGACAAGCCTAGAGACTAAGGTCCTAATATAATAAGGCGGGAGAGATGGAACATATATTCAGTCAGTCATCGAAGAAAGTTGATAAAATTCTCTTCAAAAAATAATATTAGGATAATAAATATAACTTTGTTCATAAGAGTCTTGTCTTTATCAATATTTCTTATGTGATTTACACTTCCTAGTCAAGTTCCTAACGTACATCTTTGTAGGATATGTTTGAACGTTAAATGTATTTTCCATATAAGGATTGCAATTGTTGTTTTGTGGTCCTTGTTGCACTATAATTTTTCCTTTTTCAATCATATTCTAAATCTTAGTTCTCAATGCTGCACATTCTTCGGTATCATGACCTTGAATGTTTGAATGATAGGCACAATTTTTGGATAGATCAAAGTTTGAAGAATAATGCTTGGCAATCCATCCATTTCTTGGTCTTAAAAGTCCTTTAGCCCATAATCTCTGGCGAATGTCGGCCAAAGTTTCCTTTAAGGGAGTAAAGATACGAGATTTCCTTACATTATGTTGACATAGCTACAGGTTGGAAGGCTAAAAAATAGCATGAGTTTGCTCAATATTATAATTTCTTTGTTTTGAAGGTATACATGTTGATGTGTCTTTGTTCTTTTCTTCTAAATAATCTTTCAAGATTTGAAAAGGAATATGTGTATCAGCAATTCTTCAAAACTGAATGCCATATTCTAACCGCTTTCAAATTTGAGTGAGACAGGCAAAACATTGAATACCAACGAAGAACATGGTTTTGTAGTATATACCCTCAAGTGAGCTGATGAGAGTTTGGACCAACTCCTCTTCATGCGGTAAAGTGACTTATCTTAGTGTATTCCATTCTCCACCATATGACATATTCCTCAAAAGATTAATGACTTAATTTCTTCATTTTGAGCAAATTGAACATTGTAGGGTCAACCTTCTTATTAAACATGTATTTTTTCACAATGTCTCGGGCCATGTCTTCCCATGCAAGCCATTTGTCAAAGTCTTGTTTTACATACCAAGTGAATGTTATTCCTGATAAGCTTTTGACTAATTAACTTCATTAGGAGAGGTTCATTGTTTTCAAGGGCAACTACCCAACTGCAAAAATCATTGAGATGTGTCATTGGATCACCACGTCCGTCGAACATATTGAATTTTTTAATTTTAAATCCCAGGCGGAATTTCAACTCCTAGGTGTAGACATAAATTTTAACACCTCATGTCATGAGCAAGTTTTTAGTTTAGTCCTCCATTCACCTTTTTCTCCAAGTCATGCATTTTTCGCTGTGTTGCATCTACCTTAGACATCTCCATTTTTTCACCTATTCCCTCATATTGTAGAGCATCAAAGTTAAGGCGTTTTGGAGACCTTTGTTGAGAGAGGGTTTGAGTAGGAATATGGTGAGGAGAGATAGTCCAAAAGGTACTTTGTGTTGGACGAGAAGAGGGGTGATTTTTTTGAAGGTTGAACATTTTTGTCATATTACATGTTCTTAGTCAAGCCCGAAATCCAAATACTAGAAAACCTTTACTCAATGAAGTAAATCAAACATAAAAGCTAGTGATTATATAGTTAGTCAAAATTATAATTTCAAATAAATGACGCAATACCCTAAATGTGGGATAGTTAAAACAGTTATTAGAATAAGGTCACATAATTGATTCAAGTTATACTTTGCCAGTTTGAAGTTTAGAGTCAAAGAAAGCTTTTAACTTCATTTTGACATAATGACTTGATTTAAATATGATGATCAAATTGACACATAAGTATGCAATTTGTCTAGAGGGTGTTGGGACCTTTAGACGATAGGGTGTCTATTAGTTATGTGGATTGACAGCAAGGGTCGAACCACATAGGGCTTATCGAACATGTATGACCTAACTAGGACTTCTAATAATTGACTTGATTAGTAGCTGAAAGGGATTCTATGCGAGACACTCGTGATTTTGCGGTAGTAAAACTATCCATTACGTCCACGCATATGCCAACTCTCTAATAGTTGTTTGAAATAAAATGGAGTAGTTGCGAGACGTGCAAAGTCATAACATCACGAGAAAAAAATTAAAAAAAAAGGGTCCCAATTGATTGGAAGTATGAGCTGAATGCCAATTATCAAAGCAATAAACACTCAACATTTAAATTGGAAAGCAGTAACATATAGGCAGTTTATAAACAATAAATAAAAAAACATAAACAAATAAAGGAAAGTATACATATAAGGATATTATCAAAACTCACGCAAATAAGGAAAGAGTGTATAAAATTAAACATGTAAGTAAACAAATAAGAGGAAAGGAAAAAGGTGAAACATGGTAATAAACAATTAAGGAAGAGGGAAGGGGTGAGAAATTGAAAGAAGACCGTAAATAAGGCAACAAAATGATAACTAAACATGATAAATACCTACAAATAATGACATAAAAAAATAAAGTAAACTCCAGATAAATAAGCATGAAACACGTAATGGTAACAACCTAATATCCCTAGCGGAGTCACCCTTCTGTCGCACCCCATTTTCATCAAAACGGGTTTTGTGCACGACCTAAAAACCCTTTTTGGATTTTTTTTGGAGTCGCCACCTAACGAAGTAAGGTGTGTTACGACACCTATTTAACCTAACTAAGTCTATCTAAAGCCAACGAGCCAAAGATCAGGGTAAGGGTTCAAATTACCTTGAGGAAAAGGTATTAGGCATCCCTTGATGTCCAAAACTGTGGGTCCCGACCATATCTCTCGCAACCTATGTGGGGATTACAAGTAGCAATCAATGTCACTTCATTATTATTTATTAATATTCTTGCTAGGTGATGACATAATATTAAGTAATTAACTTTTATCATATTTTAAGGTAATTTAAACATGCAAGGCTAGGTGATAGAAATAAATAAATAATTAAACTCATTTTTTATTTAATTTAGCATAGGGGACAATATTATATAACAAGTCGAACAAATAGCTCATATTATTATTTTAATTGATTATTTAAGCATGCTAAAAAGGTCATTAAAATAATAAACACAACAAATACTCATCAATGAAGATAAGCGAGGAGACAAAAATAGACAAATAGAAAAGCCAATAAATTTCTTATTTTTTTATTGTAAGCTACTCCAACTAAATTATTAAAAAATTAGGATTACTTCAATTATCTATAACTTGATCATACGATCTAAGTGATTATAAATATTTACAAAATATTAAGCACTTAATAAAGAGATAAAGAAAAAGGTCATACTATGCACAAATAGACATAAAAATAATTCAATCAAACTTATTATGCCGCACCAAACAAGTATAAGATATGTAAAAAATAAAAAAAATAAAAAATTGAGATTATTTTGGATAGAATTTTATTTAAAAAAATGTTTGTTTCTTTATAGGTATGATTCCACAATATTGTTAATCGTTCTCCTCCACTGTAGAAACAATTTTGTTTTGAGGTCAGTCTTAAAAAAATTAATAAAAGTTTATATTTTGAAGATGAATCAAAAATGATTTAGTTTGCATATAGACACATAAATATTTACATATAAATACTAATATATCCCATTTCAGAATCATGGGTAGGTGGTACTCGCGGGAACGCGTCGGCTTATTTTAAAACATTTGAATTAGACCTCGTAATTCCTAGAAATTTCCCCCTAACGATAGTTTAGGGGACAGTACTTATAATTTTTATATATATATTTTAAAAAAAAATGTCATAATCAATCCATAGTTTGAAAGGAGGATTGAACAATAACTAAGAAAAGCATGTTATAAATCTGTGTAAAAAAAGAACTAGAGATCATTAGTGTAGTCAATAAATTAAATGCAAAGATTTTACTGTGAAATGTATTTAAAACCCAAGAAATTTGTTAAATGCATCAAAACATTTCTTTTTATTATTATTATTACTTAAAAAAAACAACATATTGATTCATAAGTGAGGATATCATTAAGAGGACAAATAAGATTACTAATTAATAATATTAGCTAATTCAAAAGGTGCAAAAATAAGCACAACAAATTTTTTTTTAATTATGGATATGCTAAAAACATATTTACAAACCTATAAACATGATTTCTAGGTGTTCACAATGGAACAACACATGTAGGCATGATTTTGTAAATCCAAATGATATGACAAAAAAAACATTTTAAATGCTTAGGCATGATTTCGACACGATAAGACATTGCTAAAATGTTATGACATATTTTTAACATCTAACCGATGAGCCTACTAAATTATTAAGATTTGATTTTAACATTCATAAAATTATTGGAATCTAGTTTTTTTAAAACTCATCTACAAACAAAGCGTTAAGAATGTTTAAGTTTAGTAAGATTACAACACATATAAACAAGAATTCTAGGTGACAAAATGATTTAAAATCGCATAACACCAATAGGCATGATTTATATGTTTGAAAATTACGGTAAACAAATAGCATGTAAATCCCCTTCCATTAGGAGATTCCCCCAAAATATATTATTTTACATTTATATAGTTCAAGAGTTGTACAAACATTACAAGTAATAATAAAGAGTGAATAAACATGTATATAACAATAAAAGTAACGAGGATTTGTCTATAATTTCTTCTAGGAAATTCTTCAACATCTTGAACTCTAAGTTCATAACCTTGAAGAAGAGATTATGTAACACATATACGATGAGAAAATAGTTGTAATATAGAATGCTCATAGTAATAAATTACACTCATATATATATAAATAACACACAAAAAGATATAAAGAATAACCATAGTTATATTACAAAACGTAAAAAGATAATGAAACTAACTTGGATGCTTCCTTGTTGTTTCATTTGTCAACACAAATTTTATAATTATGGAAAAAATACAATTAAAATAAATAAACAGGACTAACAAATTATGTAGAAAATATTATCAACTTGTATTATAAGAATGATTGATGAGTTGAGAGAATGAATGTGTGTATGAGCAATGAGAGAATGAGAGAAATTGTATCAAGAGTTAGTGCATCAAGAAATGAGAGAAGGGTCCACTTATATAGAAAAGAGGGGTGCCTTAATTAATGGAAATAAATAAATTAAGGAATCAATTATTGTACCATTTTCCTTATTTTAAAAGAAGACCAATCAGATAATTCTAAGAATATTTCATTAAGAAAAATAAACTTGTTAGAATAAAACATAGGAAAATAATAATATTTTCCCTTATATAGAGAAGAACAAAAATTAAATTATTATCATGCTTCCACATATAAAAAAAATAAGGAAGAACACAATTATTTTTCCTTAACAAATGAAGAGTCAAAATGTATTTCTTTTTTTAAAAATGATTATTATTTTACCATATATATGAGCGACTAAATATTACTAGGGAATAAATTATTGTCAAACATTTACATAACTACGATAAATAAATATGTAAGAATCAATCTATGCTAACATTAAAGGAAAAAGGAAATCATTAATATTTTATTCCATTTTAAGAGAGCTAAATTCAAAATCAATATTTTAAGAATGTGTAAAAATCTACTCCACTAAAAATGTTGCTTTAGGTAACGATACATCTTGGTTGCACCAGGATGTATAGAATACTTTGAACTTTGAGCCTCTGTAAGAACAGTGTGGATCAAATCATCGACGCGGGGTACACATACCCTTCCTTTAATTCTCAAAACACCTTCATCATCGATTTTTGCTTCTTTAGTCTCTCCTCGCAATACCTTATCTCAGATCCGGATCAGTTTCTCATCAGTAAACTGTTTTTCCTTAATCTTGTCAATAAAGGAAGATCTTGCCTCCACACCGGCCAAAAATCCTCCCTTCTCATTTACATCTAACCTCATAAAGTCATTTGCCAGAGTCTGAACCTCTCTAGCCAATGGGCGTCTAGAAACTTGCAAGTGAGCTAGACATCCCATGCTTCCTACCTTTCTACTTAAAGCATCTGCCACCACATTAGCTTTTCCCGGATGATACAAGATAGTGATGTCGTAGTCCTTCAGTAGTTCCATCCATCTCCTCTGTCTCAAGTTCAAATCTTTCTGAGTAAAGACATACTGTAGGCTACGATGATCCGTATAGACCTCACACTTAACCCCATATAGATAGTGCCTCCATTGCTTTAATGCAAACACTACCGCAGCCAAATCCAAATCATGGGTCGGATAATTACGTTCATGCACCTTTAATTGCCTCGAAGCATAAGCAATTACATTCTTCTCTTGCATTAGCACTGCACCCAGACCCGAATAGGATGCATCACAATAGACAATGAAATTCTTACCTTCCACTGGCAGGGTAACGATTGGTGCAGTAGTCAACAAGGTCTTGAGCTTCTGAAAGCTTTCTTTGCACTCGTCCGACCATACAAATGGAACACTTTGCTTAGTCAAATTTGTCAATCGGGAAGCAACTGAGAAAAATCCCTTGACAAATCGACTGTAGTAGCTAGCCAAACCAACAAAACTCCTCACCTCTGTTACATTAGTAGGACTTGCCCAACTATTCACTGCTTCGATCTTGGAAGGATCTACCATCACTCCATCCTTTGAAACCACATGCCCCAAGGACACTGAATCTAGCCAAAACTCACTCTTGGAGAATTTGGCATAAAGCTTTTTCTCCCTCAACATCTCCAATACAATTCTCAAGTGCTCCTCATGTTCTTTCTTGCTCTTTGAGTATACCTGTATATCAACAATGAATAAAATGACAAAGAGATTCAGATATGGCTTAAAAATCTTATTCATCAAGCTCATGAAAGCGGCAGGGGCATTCGTAAGCCCAAAAGACATTACTAAGAACTCATAATGCCCATACCTGGTCCGAAAAGCAGTCTTGGGCACAGCCGTTGCCCGTATTTTCAATTGATGATACCCAGATTTCAAATCGATTTTCGAGAAGGTACAAGCATCTTGTAACTGATCGAACAAATCATCGATGCGAGGAAAAGGATACTTGTTCTTAACAGTTACCTTATTCAGTTGGTTGTAGTCTATGCACATCCGGAAACTCCCGTCCTTCTTCTTCACAAACAAAACAGGAGCACCCCAAGGGGATGCACTTGGTCTAATGAAGCCTTTTCCTAACAATTCTTGAAGTTGAGCCTTTAACTCCCTTAACTCCGCGGGAGCCATTCTATAAGGGGGTATGGCGAGTACCCGGTTCTAGATCAATGCAAAGGTCAACATCTCTATCAGGTGGCATACCAGGATGGTCGGTAGGAAATACATCTAGAAACTCACGGACTACCGAAACCGACTCAATTGAAGGTACTTGGGTAATATCATCCCTGAGGTGTGCCAAGAAACCTAAACACCCTTTTCTAACCATTCTCTTGGCACGAAGAAAAGAGATGATACGAACTGGAGTGGAAGTGTAGTCACCCTCCCACACTAACAGATCTATCCCAGGCTTGGCCAACGTTACAGTTTTAGCATTACAATCTAAGATTGCAAAATTTGGAGAAAGCCAAGTCATACCCAGAATTACATCAAAATCAACCATTTCTAAGATAACCAAGTCTACATGAGTATTTCTCCCCACAAAAGTCACCAGACAAGACCTATATACCCTTTCAACTATCACAAACTCACCCACCGGAGTAGACACACGAATAGGCATGTCAAGCAATTCACAAGGTAAATTAAGACCAGTAGCAAATGAGCAAGATACATATGAAAATGTGGAGCCAGGATCAAATAATACAGAAGCCATGCAATCACAAACCAAAAGATTACCTGTGATAACAGCATCAGATGTCTCCGCTTCAGACCGCCCGGGGAAAGCGTAACAATGGGCCCTATCGCCTGTCTGTCCGTTGCCCCTACCATGTTGTTTTGTAGTGGCTCCACTTTGCACATCACCCCGGACGTTTTGGTGACCACTATTACCTCGACCACCACGTCCTCCAGAATAACGTCCTCTTCCATGACCACCTCTACCTCTTACTATTGGAGGTCTGTAACTTTGTTTTGGACAATACCTCTCAATATGTCCAGTCTCCCCACATCCATAACACTCTCTGGATTCAAGCATCGGCCTCTGTGAGAATGACGAAGTCTGGGGATAACCACCAAACTCAGAGAAATGTTTACCGGTCTTCGGTGGACCCCCAACTACCGCCTGTAGTGAAGACTGAATAGGTCGGGCTGGGTAACTCCTGAACCCTGCCCTCTGGAGTAAGAACCATTAAACTCACCTCCCATACGAAAACTTTTTGATGTCGATGCCATGGTGAAGTTATCTGGCTTCACTCCTTCCACCTCTATCACGAAGTCTACCACTTCCTGAAAGTATTTCGCTGTAGCCGCTACCTGTAAGGCTGAAATCCGCAACTCTGACCTCAACCCCTTCACAAAACGGCGAATCCGCTCTTGTGGACTGAAACAAAGCTGGGTGGCATACCTGGATAATGCACGAAACTTAGCCTCATACGCAGTAACCGACATCCTACCTTGCTCTAGGCTCAAGAACTCATCTCTCCTCCTATCCCTGAAGGTCCGGGGGATATACTTCTCCATAAATAAGCTAGAGAATGACGCCCATGTCATAGGTGGTTCCTGTGCGGGTTGACACTCAACATGTTACCGCCACCACATTTTGGCATTTCCCTGAAACTGATAGGTTAGAAACTCAACGCCAAATCGTTCCACTATGCCCATTTTATGTAGTAACTCATGGCAATCAACCAGAAAATCGTAGGCATCCTCAGATTCAGCACCCTTGAAGACTAGAGGTTTGAATTACAAGAACTTACTGAAAAGTTCATGCTGATCACTTGTCATTATAGGCCCTGTAGTCAAACGAGGAAACATGCCTATTTCCAATGAGGCATCCATGCGGGGAGCCACAGTAGCTGCATGTTGTACCTGCGGAACCTGAGGTGCTAGTGCAGAAAACACTGGAGGTGTCTAGCCGTGATCAGATAACCCGCTTAGATAGGCAAGAACCTGATTAATCATCTCTGGGGTAGGTTGGGGTTGCAATTCCTCATTCTGCACTTGCTCATTTTCCCCTTCGTCACCCTCTGTTACTACTTCCTCAGTCAGTGGAGGAGTCACCGCCCTAGTACCAGATGGGCTAGGTGCTTGTCCTCTTCCTCTAGAGGACGTCCTCCCGCGACCTCTTCCACGGCCTCTTGCCACTACTCCTCTTCGAGCTACAGCCCCTGTGGCTGGCTTAGATGCATCTTGCCTTGCCGGTGTTGGTGATGGCGCAGTCGTTGCTCTAGTTCTAACCATTTGTGAAATAGAGTGAAGATGGTCAGATACCAATTTGTATTACCTAGATACAAATTGGATCCAAGTAATAGCACGAAAGAAAGAAAAAAAGAATGGAATTTTCCTAAAGTCTTATAGCCTCTCAAAGAAGAGTAAAGGCGTCCCCCTACCGTTCCTTAAGACTCTACTAGACTCGTTCTTGTGTGATGAGACCAACGAACCTAATGCTCTGATACCAAGTTTGTCACGACCCAAAACGAGTCGCGAGTGGTCACACACTTATCCTACTATGTGAGCGAACCAACCAATCTAAACCCCAATATTTCAATACAATATAAACAGAATATAATGCGGAAGACTTAAAACTCATTAACAAAATCAATTAATAACTTCTAAAATTTATCAGTTACTATCCCCCAAAATCTGGAAGTCATCACCACAAGAACATCTATCCTCAAATTACTAAATCTAAGATTATCTAGGAAGCTAGAATAAATAAACAGCTAGTCCATGCCGGAACTTCAAGGCATCAATACATGCAGAAGAAGATCCAATCCAAGCTAGAAGCAATAGCTCACCCTGAAATCTGGTGTGATGAAGACTGGCTAGAGTTGCGGTTGAGTTGAAGATGATGGCACGTTTTGCTGCACTCCACAATTAACAAAGAAAAACAAATACAAGTAGGGGTCAGTACAAAACACAAGTACTGAGTAGGTATCATCGGCCAACTTAAAATAGAAAACAATATATATTAGATAATAAAATAAAATCAACTACATACTCAACAAGTAACAATAACAAGTACCATTCTCTACTATCCTGGTGTCGGAACGTCACACTCTAATCCTCTACTATCCTGGTGTCGGAATGTGACACCCGATCCATTACTATCCTGGTGTCGGAACGTGACACCCAATTCACTACTACTATCCTGGTGTCAGAACGTGACACCCGATCCACTACTACTATCCTGGTGTCGGAATGTGACACTCTGATCCTCATCATACTATCCTGGTGTCGGAACGTGCCACTCCGATCCTCATCATTCTATCCTGGTGTCGGAACGTGACACCTGATCCACTACTACTATCCTGGTGTCAGAACGTGACACCCGATCCACTAACCTCATTCTTTTAGCTCATCAATCCTTCTTTTATACCAAGGAATCATCATTAACAAAGAGGTTTCAAGGTTTAGGATTCAATAGCCTCATCATGCTTATTTTATCACAATTATATAATGACATTAAGCAAGCACACAATTAAGCATATAGAAGGGTTTGCAATACTACCCAATACGTATCATTAGCTACTAAGAGTTTACTATGAAATAGCATAAACCATAACCTACCTCCACCGAAGAATTCGTGATCAAGCAACCTAATTCCCAAGCCTTTTGCTCTCCTTGCGTTCTTCTCTTTCTCGTTCGTTTCTCTCTCTCTCTCTCTGTTCTTTCTATTTTTCTTATTCAAACCCTTTTTATTTTACCCTAATTACCATAGAATTAAGTATAAAAGATGACAAAAGTAACCCACTAATTAATTCAAGGTTATCTCCTTTAACCCCCAAGTAATTGAATTATTAACATTCAACCACTAACTTTATAATTATAAGCAGGAATAGTCCAAAACGCCCCTTAAAACATTTTAACAGAAATCCGACCCTGTCAGGGTTACGCATCCTGTGACGGCCCATTGTGCCTGCGACGGTCCGTCCTGCTGCTTCCGTCACAATGTTCAGAGACTAATTTTCACTAAGGGTCTGTGACAGTCCGTCGTGCCCACGAAGGTCCGTCCTGCCATGTCGTCCTGAAGTTCAGAGAGTCGATCTCAGTACCCAAATTTCAGAATTCTAAGTGTTTTGGAATGAGAAACCCTCGATGGTCCGTTGTGCACATGACGGTCCGTCGTGGGATCCGTCGACCCTGACAGTTTCTACCAGAATAAATTCACATGCTCATAACGACTAAACACGTCGTTACAGCTGCCAATATTATTTGTATATTTAACACAGAATCAAATACGAAAATATACTTTGTAATCATATCAATCCATTATCAAGTAATCTATACTATACTTAAGCAAACTAGATTCAAAACGAGCGCAAATATTAGATTTAAAAATTCATGGACCGATTTTAAATCAACACAATAAGCTAATTGCTAATCAGTAACACAGATGCAACATCACATGATCATCCACACCAAAATTCATTTAAGACTTATTGAGAGACAAAACAAACTAGCATATAATATACAAATTCTGTGAGAATTTGTGGAAAATTAACAAGAACAGTCCATAAGATCAAGCAACTAACAATTTGTTTTCGCTCGCCGATAACATTCATAACATTAGGAAAATTTATAATTTAAAACAGAAACTAACCCGGATGGATCTATTGAGATCTGTCTTAAAATCAACTGAAATATTGAGACTCTACGCCATTAATTGGTTGAGACTGCTGACCACAAATAAGCAAAAGAAAAGGAGCTGGGCTCGCCGGAGTCCCTGCCTTCTAGCTTCTTCTCGCTGGCTGGAGCTGTTGTTGAAGCTGCAAAGAGAGAAATGAAGGGGAGGGAATATCGGAGAGGGAAGGAGAGGGCGACAAGAGAGGGAGGAGAAACACGGGAAGAGATAAGGACGATGAGAATAGGGAATGATATTGGAGAGGAGAGGAGGCGAGAGGGGGAAGAAAATGGAGGAGAGGGAGGCGGAGAAGGGAGAAGGGCTAGTAGAAACAAGCGGCTCTGCCTGGCGCAGCTCGCCGTAGCTGCTGCTTCTCTCGCTAGGGATGAGGAGACGCGGCTGTAGAGAGTGGAGCCGGTTGTTGAGAGACGGGTGAGAGAGGAGTAAATGGGAAGAGGAAGGCGGATGCTTGCGCCGGTGGCGTGCCAATGCTGTTGGTCGCGCAAATGGATGACTGATGGAGTTACCTCACTCGCTGGAGTTCAAAGCTTCATCTTCCTTGGTTCTAGTCGGAGAGGAGGAGAGGAGCCGTACACAGAGGGGGTCGCCGGAAAAAATGTAGGGAGAGAAGGGGGCGGCTGAAGAGGGAGGTGAGGAAGAGAGAACAACTTCTTTTTAGGATTACATCTTATAGTAGATTTAATCACAATCGGAGGATTAATATAGATAAGCGGCTAAGATTTGATCCAGGATTTATATTAAAGATGGATGGGTGGGATTAAAAGATGAAGTCTTGAAATCAGATTGGAGAAGATACGAAATGTCTAAAATTGCAATGAGATTGGCAAGAATTGAAATTATAGAGTGGCTATGATTGTAATAAAATATTAATTCGGTGGCTAGAATTTAAAGAATTTAGAATATAATGGGTTAAGATTTAAATGATTTTGAGGAAAATTTCGGAATCACTATTTAATTAAAATAGTACATATTAGAAAATAGTTTTTTATATAATTGAAAACCACTTAAATTTCAATTCATTAATAATTTTAAAATATTTTAATAATATTTACAATAATTTTATTAAGTGAACCCACTAGAATATATAATTTCAAGCAAAATCAATTAAAATTCTAAACTTTAAATAGATTTTAAAATACGTATTTAATCGAATAGCAATTCTAAAAATGGTTAAAGGTAGGTCAAAATTGGGTGTCAACTAGAGTTGAGACATAAACGGTAGAGAGTGAAAGTTGTAGGAGGCTCAAGAGTGTAGTTTTAGAAATCTGATTCTTATTTTATTTTATGTCAAATAATGAATAAATAATATTAATTATTAAATTAATTCAATAGCTTAAATTAAAAATAGCTTAAATCATTCCTTCCACATAGGTTTGAACCCGGGTGGATCAAGACTTCACTTCAAGAGTAAAATTTCTGTGATGTCTCCCCAACATACCCCTCCACCTTATTAATTAAATAATTAATTATTTATTTTGGGTAATTATGATATTACCCTTAAACTAAAAAAAAAACAATTTTACCCCTAGACCCTCAAAACCTAAGATATACCCCTTTTAAGTCCGGTAAAGACTCCTACAAGTATATATTAATATTCGAGAGCCCTACATGGTTAGACCCAACCTTTCAAAGCTCAACTAACTCCCCAAGTTAGGTAACTTGGTTGTAGCAAGGGTTTTGAGGTCTGGTTCTATGCGCATCAAACCGTGTGAACCCTGGTATAATCATAGGCATTCTGGACACATTAATCATTTCTTATGTTATCCATTTTTAGGTTAGTTACAGTGACTTCTCGCAAAGGATATCATTTTGAAGATAAAACACAAAAATCATTTGTTCATACTTCAGTTTTTTTTACTACATATAAAGGGACTTACTTTAATCTCTCAACCACATTTTTTTCTAATATTCTACTCATTATTTTTCCTGCATTGAAAATTTTTTGTGTGATTTATTATCGTTGAATTTGTTAAAATCTTAGCAGTATATGAGATACTATTGTGATAAAGTATATCTTTCTATCCTAGTAGGATTTATTCCATAAAATTTAGTACTTAAGGAAAATATTATAATCTTTATGATATAATAATTATTTTTTGCTAAAGATATCAATTAGTATGTAATTGTTATGCTCTAAAAGTCTAAATCCTTATATATAACCGAACATGAGAGTCTAACATTTGTAACACTATTTATAAGTCAAATATAAGGTATATAAGTCATTTAGAAAGTTTTAGACTAAAATTGTTAAGGAACATCCATGACATCTGGAAACTAGTTTAAAGGGGCTCTAGTGTTATTTAGCCTATTTTGTTGACACCTATTTTTTTCCCTCCACAATATAAATTAATTAATTCGAGCTTCTTTGATTTCAACCGATATAAAATAACTAGTTTTTATAAATTTTGAAATATTTTTCAAGTATTTTAAGTATTTTTTGTCGGTTTTATAATTTTTAGTCATCAATATGTTTTTATACAATTTTTTTTTTTTATAGATATTTGACAATCGTCTCAAAAATAATTTTTTTTAATTCAATATTTTGTTTAAATATTTAATCGTATATATTTTTGAGTTAATATTTTATGATTAAGACAATTAGTTTATTTCATTACATTAAGAAACTCATTAACCAATTTATGTTAAATCTCTTATTTAAGGTCTAGCCGAATTTATTGATGTAACTAAATTTAACTATTTTTAAAATTAAACCCATCTTTGACCTCGCCTTCAACCCATAAAGATCTAGTTTTTTGGGTCAATCACTCACATTTGCAGCAGCCCACTCCCATGTCCTTTCAATTTCAAAACATATTGAAATAAACAAATTTTAACCCTAAAAGGCCCAACAAGACATCAATTTTCCCAGTAATACCAAAACAGACCCACATACCCCGGTACGTTTTTCTTCTTCTTCTTTGAGGGGACAAACGTAGAGACTAAAACCCAAAACAATCGCGACCTGAATCCCACTTTAATGTCGTATTCTCCCTCTCACCCTCATCCCCTCCGTACATGAGTAGTGCTAGGTGGAGTAATCTACTTCCTCGAGTGTCCTTACTACGAAATAGGACAACTCTTCTTCTTTTTCCAATGTGAACTTGTACAATTTAAGCTGACTATCTTATCCTTTCAAGAAATTTGAATTCAATTAGTTTCACCCTTATATCAACCCTTACATTCCTCTATTTAATGACCTCACCCTCTTCATTCTAAAGGTTGGAGATAATTTATATTAAGTTGGGAAAAATATTGAAAAGGATAGAAGGTAAACTAATATACAGAGAAAATGATTTTAAAAGGGTAAAAGAACAAAGAAAGAAAGGATTAGAGACCATATATATACAACATAGAAATACATACAGAATAGGCAAAATAGATGCAACAGTGACTCTAAGTCTAGCATTTTGGGTTTTGTTTCTCTTTCCCTGCTCCTCAGAGCTCGCCGGAGGTGGTGAAGTTGTCTCCTTCTAACTTATCTAAGTTGAGCTGCCTCAAAAAAGGTATGCAACCTCGATCATTTTCCATAGTTTTCTTCATAAATTGAGTCTTTATATGTTCTTAGTTGGTGATATTTCCATGACAGTTCATCAAGGATAGAAATTCTTCATGTGATTGAACTTGAATTTAATTTTCTCGTTCAAATATGATGCCAAGCATATATGTATGAATAGCAAGAGTGCATTTCAAAAGTCATTTCTTGTCGTTTCCCTTTTGTTTGATTTTCTGTCAAAGATGTTATAGTCGTCTTAGTTTTGTTATGGCCGTTGTGAAGATGTAATATAGGTCTAATGTTGTCGCATCATTCTCTCATTAAGCTCGAGTTGGATAAGTAAAAAAAGACAACTATTTTGAGTTCGTTTAGTGTCTTTACATTTGCTATTATTGGATGTTCTTGTTGGTTGTCTTAACACTTTTATTTGGTACATTGTTTTCTTTAATGTTTTTTATTTGGTTGATTTTTATTTCGGAAATTTCATAACCTTAAGGTTTGAGTTTTTCATCTCATTATTGTTTAGAGGTATGCCTCGGTGTATAAGATTAGAGTTGAAATTTTGTGGAAGTATTTTGCTGCTCGAAACTTTGGAAAAAAAAATGGTGTATATTGGCTAAGTTGCTCACTTTTTTGTCCTTGTTTAAAGGTTAGTTTATTCAATTGGTGCATTGGCTCATTATTATCTTTGCTTAATTCTATAGTGCATTTTGATTTTAAGGACATCAAGTGAACCAGTTTTCTCCATCTTTTGTTAATGGTTATTTCCTTAGCATTTTTTTTGATCTAGATAGTCATGCATCAGTTCATTTCCTTCTTTGGCCACTTACTAGTACTACGGTTGTTAAACTAAAGTTTCCTGAGAATTGGTCGAATGTTAAGTAAAAATTATCTAAGTATAGTGTGTATGCATTTTGCCTTATTTTTTTTGTGTGCCTTGGAATTATTATATGAATTTAAAATGTGTTCCTTTATTACTCATTATCTTCTTTATTATATTATTTTTGTATGCATGAACCGCCTCTCCCCGAGTCTTTGGAGATTCCCAAACCTTTTTTTTTGTTGGTTAGGCCTCTCAATTAAATTTTCTATCTGGTTCGAAATATCTGATGAACAATTTGCGGCCAATACAAGGACAAAAAAATGAATTTTCTCCTCTGAAATGACTAAGAGAAGTTGTTCTGTACTTGCTATATACAGAAATATACATTAGTATAGGAAATTTTAATGCACAGGTTAAAAATCAATACATCTGTTCGTGGAGCTGAATTGGGGTATATATGTCGAGTATACAATCCAATATACAAGGAAAAGAACTGAATACAACCCCAGATACGGTGGTATACGAAAAACATATACACAGTTTTCTTTGAAGAGAAATAGGGCCAAAAGCCCAAGTAATTCAGCAGCAGGTCCAGTTTTCTTAGGTTCATATTTTTGAATATGATATGTTTCAAGATTCAGAATATGGGCCAAGGGACCAAATTTTAATATTTCTTCCCTTTGCAATTATTTATTTGCTATTATTGTTATTGACTAACGCTTTTTGTGGAATTTTATTAATTTTCAAAGATTGACATTTCTCTTATATTCTGAAAAATATGTACAACAAATAAAAATTTATTTTGTACAAGTCACTTAACTTTTATTCTATTATTAATCTTATTGACCCCTTAGGTCAGTCCTTTTTAAATCATGTCCCTCGTTTCCTAAAAAAAATTAATTAGAAATTAATAATAAGTAACTAAATCAAATTTAGTTACTTCACTAAGTAAAATTTGAAAATTATTTAAAAGGTCTTTTAGTAAAATAGTCGGTCAACTGCGAGTTAGCGGGCAATCTGAGGGCCTAACACCTTTTTGGAATGTATATTTGAACTTCAAAAACCCTTTTCAACTGATTTTTTATCTATTTAAATCTTTTGAAAATAATTTGATGTTTTTTCTTGATTTTTACTAAAAAATAATGTGGTGAGTCTGTCAATTTGGAAAATTGATTTCTCTTAAATCATAAAATTAATTGAATTTTCTTAAACTTCAAGATTTTTCTTTTTTCCTTTTATTTTTTGTAAAACATATTTCAATAAGTTTTAGGAGTCATAATTCAATGAAATTTGGTGGTAAGATATTTAACACGTATTAGAGTTGGTGTATAGTCAAAATGTCTAGGTACGACTTCTCAAGGAAAAAGGAATGGCCCTTCAAGACGACCCTTCAAAATCTGTAAAAAGATGCCTAAGGCAGGGTCAATTGACGAGTGCAGTCGAGAAGGCGTGCTTGGATTGTCGAGGCGTCGATGCCTTCGTCGACCAAGACTAGTCATTTTGGATAATGGTCCATTTGGACAAGTCTCTGACCCCATTAACGAGTGTGTAGGATTGAAGGGGTCAAGGGAGTCGACTCAACTACGGCCCGTCACTCGGGGTCTCGTAGGTCAGGTCAGTATTTTGCTGCCTTGTTTTAATTAATTCATTTAATTAGTTAAAAGGTTAGTTAGTTAATTAAGGGGTAAGGATGTTCAATGAAGTTAATTATGGACCCCTATATAAAAGACTTAGCCTAATTAAATTAGACCTATCTCCCTTATTTCCCAAAACCCTATTGCTCTTCCTTCTTTCTTCTTTCTCTTTGATAAACGAACTCCTTTGAAGACCAAGCAAAGGAGGGGGTTTAGGGCTGCAAAGGATGAAATTTTCTCCATCAAATATCTTAAATTAGTAAGTTGTGGGATTCCATCAACCTTTGGGATTCCTTTCTCCAAAGGTTTCTTCAAATTGATTTTCACAAAGAAGAGTTTTCATGTGGGTTTTATTCTATTAACGAAATTAATTATGACATCCATATTTACCCCCTAGACGTAACCGGCATCGTCGTCCTCTGTTAGTACTAAGACTAGCGTCATAGCTAATATCATTACATTTATACATTAAATTTGGCAGAAAATTAAAAACTTTTTCATTACTTCTACTTGGAGATTTACACTGACCTCTACATATACGTAACAAATATACATAGACTCTTTGTTAGGAAGATTACTTCGTCATCTACTTTTATCACAGATAAATATATAATATATATATATATATATATATATATATATATATATATATATATATATATAGAAAATATCATAGTCATAATACGCGTCTCATATCATAACCATCTACTAAGGGTATATCAAATTTTTGGCCTAGCCCATACATTAATCCAGTAATTCCATATATAGGTCATACAAATATATATTACTAAATTTAAAAGAAAGAATCAAAAGAGTCTTAAACACATAACAACTTTATAAGCTCGATATTTGCATCACCTTCGAAAGTTGAGGACCTACCCTACTTGGATGAATAAGAGCTCCAATCCTTCCTCAATTCGCCTTCCAAAACACTTCAACGATCGGAACCTAAAATATTGGGGAAAAGGGAGAAAATGGCCTTAGTACGCCACTTGTACTAAGTATGAGACCTTATGCACATATAAGATCAAATAATGCTATAAGGGATTTTATCAAAACATGTTATTCTATACTTTGAAATATTTATCCATCATAAAACAAAAACATACAACTCAAGAAGGCATATTTATCAAAACAAAGAAAATATCATACTTGTCAACATACTTTAACCCATAACCTAATATAACTCTACCATAAAGTAAATACATCACAAGTATGGAAAGGAGTTCATCATCTGATAATAAGTGCAATAACCAATAAAGCTCAATAAACTTACTCAATCAAGTGATCCAACAAGAATCCTGACTAATATAAACCTTCACATATCATATCCTTTTAAGGATATACAACGTCATACTTTTAACAACATAGACCAATTACATGTTCATAAGAATATCAATCATTATATATTTTCATTTACATGTAAATTCATCATACTATCATCTTTTGAATTCATTATATATATAAATAATATTAACCGTCTAAAGCTTCCATCAAGGAAAACTATTTCAAGGCATAGGTAGAGTCTCATACCCCTACCTAGGGTAATTCAAACCTCTCAAGTCACCTTAGTTATTTTATCCTTCATTTGTTCATTTTAATTTATGGAAACTTTCCATAGCATACATAGTCCACAAGAGTTAAGTCTGGAATCATGTGTTGTAAAACGTTCTATAGATGGAACGTGGTCTACTGGTCCATGTAAATCCAATCATAAACATAGCTTTCTAGGTTGATCATATTAGGTAGTCTTCCTATGGAAGCAACATAGTTCAAGAACTAAGAGATAGGTATTCCCCCTCTATATACCATTTGGAAATTGGGGCATGCTCTCATAGGAATTTATTGGATGAGTATCCCTCTTTGGGGATTCAAAACCACATGTAGAACTATAGGGTAAGTCTTACTCTATGGGACGCCATCACCTCCCATTGTCAAGTTCACTCGATGCTAAACTAAAGTCCCTTTATTGAAATGTCTTTAATGTCTTTATTGTTCATCATAGATTATTTTAGTTCATAGGGTTTAACATAATCACCATCCTTTCATCAGACATAAGTGAGGTTAGCCCATAATAATAAGGCACATTGGTAATAATCAATCCTTCTAACTTTACATCTTAATCAACGCCCCATCAATCTTAATACAAGTCGTACTCCAATACAACATCATGACTTAGTCTCAATTATTACTATTGGAAGTAAACGATAGAGATCATAAGTGTAACGACATGTTTAGTCATTTTGAGCAGTTGAGTTAATCTGGTAGTAACTATCAGGGTCGACGGATCCCACGACGGACCGTCATGGGCACGACGGACCATCGAGGGGGTCTCGTTCCAAAACACTTAGATTCTGAAAATTTGGGTACTGAGATCGAATCTCTGAACTTCACGACGGAATGGCAGGAAGGACCATCGTTGGCACGACGGACCGTCACTAATCTTTCCACAGAATTAACTCTCTAAACTCTGTGACGGACCTGCAGTACGGACCGTCACAGTCACGACGGACTGTCACAGGCTGCGTAACCCTGACTGGGTCGGATTTATGTTAAAAGATTTTAAGGGGCGTTTTGGACTATTCATGCTTATAATTATAAAGTTAGTGGGTTAATGTTAATGATTCAATTACTTGGGGGTTAAAGGAGATAACCTTGAAATAAATAGTGGGTTATTTTTATCATCTTTTATACTTAATTATATGACAATTAGGGTAAAAGAAAGAGGGTTTGAATAAGAAAAATAGAAAGAACAAGGAGAGGGAGAAACGAACGAACGAGAGAGAGAGAAGAACGCAGCTTTGGGAAAGTAGATTGCTTGATCACGATTCTTCGGGGGAGGTAGGTTATGGTTTATGCTATTTCATAGTAAACTCTTAATAGCGAATGATATGTATTGGGTAGTATTGTAAAGTCTTTGATATGCTTAATTGTATGCTTCTATGATGTGATTATGTAATTGTAATGGGTTGGAAAGATGAGGCTGTGAATCTTAAATCTTAAATTCACTTTGTTAATGATGATGCCTTGGTATAAAAGAAGGCTTGATTAACTAAAGTAATGAGATTAGAGGATGGGGTGTCAAGTTCCGACACCAGGATAGTAGATGGATCGGAGTGTCACATTCCGACACCAGGATAGTAGATGGATCAGAGTGTCACGTTCCGACACCAGGATAGTACATGGATCGGAGTGTCACGTTCCGACACCAGGTTAGTAGTGGATCGGAGTGTCACGTTCCGACACCAGGTTAGTAGTGGATCAGAGTGTCACGTTCCGACACCAGGATAGTAAAGAGAATGAATCTTGAATTATGTTAATATACTCAATTTAAAGAACTAATTCCCAAATGAGTATGATGGTGAGGCTTGAGTCCTCATAGATGTGCTGAGTGTTGTGGCCAATGGTTATGGTATTTGTTGTTATCACCTGTTGAGTATGTAGTTGATTCTATATAATTATTTGATATATATTGCTTTCTATATTGAGTAGGCCGATGATACCTACTCAGTACTTGTGCTTTGTAGTGAACCCTACTTGTATTTGTTTTTCTTTGATTATTTGTGGAGTGCAGCAAATGTGCCATCGTCTTCAACTCAACCGCAACTCTAGCCTGTCTTCATCACCTCAGATCTCAGGGTGAGCTATTGCTTCTAGCTTGGACTGGATCTTCTTCTTCATGTCTTGATGCCTTGAAGTTCCGGCATGGACTAGCTGTTTATTTATTTTAGCTTCCTAGATATTCTTAGATTTAGTAATTTGAGGATAGATGTTCTTTTGGTGATGAAACCAAATTTAGGGAATGATAAGTATTAAATTTTAGAAGTTATTAATTGATTCCGTTAATGAGTTTTAAGTCTTCCGCATTATATTCTGTTTATTATGGGTGAAATGTTGGGGTTTAGATTGGTTGGTTCGCTCACATAGTAGGATAAGTGTGGGTGCCACTCGCGGCTCGTTTTGGGTCGTCACAAACATGGTATCAGAAAATTAGGTTCGTTGGTGTAATCACACAAGAACGAGTCTAGTAGAGTCT
Source organism: Solanum peruvianum (assembly GCA_027705065.1). Lineage (NCBI taxonomy): Eukaryota > Viridiplantae > Streptophyta > Magnoliopsida > Solanales > Solanaceae > Solanum > Solanum peruvianum. Next base: position 33,769,043 of record JAKWJD010001757.1, read on the forward strand.
TAAGGAACGGTAAGGGGACACCTTTACTTTTCTTTGAGAGGCTATAGGACTTCAGGAAAATTCCATTCTTTCTTTCTTTCGTGCTATTACTTGGATCTAATTGGTATCTAGGTGATACAAATTGGTATCTGACCATCTTCACTCTATTTCGCAGATGGTTAGAACTAGAGCAACGACTGCGCCAACATCAACACCGGCAAGACAAGATGCGTCTGGGCCAGCGAATGGGGCTGTAGCTCGAAGAGGAGCAGTGGCAAGAGGCCGTGGTAGAGGTCGCGGGAGGACGTCCTCTAGAGGAAGAGGACAAGCACCTAGCCCATCTAATACTAGGGCGGTGACTCCTTCACTGACTGAGAAAGTAGTAAGAGAGGGTGAGGAAGGGGAGAATGAGCAAGTGCAGAATGAGGAATTACCACCCCAACCTACCCCAGAGATGATTAACCAGGTCCTTGCTTATCTTAGCGGGTTATGCGATCAAGGCCAAACGCCTCCACTGTTTTCTGCACCACCACCTCAGGTTGCGGGAGTACAACATGCAGCTGCTGTGGCTGCCCGCATGGATGCCTCATTGGAAATAGGCACGTTTCCTCGATTGACTACAGGGCTATAATGAAGAGTGATCAGCACGAACTTTTCAGTAAGTTCTTGAAATTGGAACCTCCAGTCTTCAAGAGTGCTGAATGTGAGGATGCCTATGATTTTCTGGTTGATTGTCATGAGTTGCTACATAAGATGGGCATAGTGGAACGATTCGGTGTTGAGTTTGTAACCTATGAGTTTTAGGGAAATGCCAAAATGTGGTGGCGATCGTATGTTGAGTGTCAACGAGGAGAGGCACCACCGATGACTTGGGCATCATCTTCTAGCTTGTTTATGGAGAAGTATATACCCCGGACTTTGAGGGATAGGAGGAGAGATGAGTTCCTGAGCCTAGAGCAAGGCACGATGTCGGTTACTGCGTATGAGGCTAAATTTCGTGCATTATCTAGGTATGCCTCCCAGCTTTGCTTCAGTCCACAAGAGCGGATTCGCCGTTTTGTGAAGGGATTGAGGTCAGATTTGCAGATTCCAGCCTTACAGGTATTTACTACAACAAAATCCTTTTAGGAAGTGGTAGACTTTGTGATAGAGGTGGAGGGAGTGAAGCCAGATGACTTCACCATGGCATCAACAACTAAGAAGTTCCGTAAGGGAGGCGAGTTTAGTGGTTCTTACTCCAGAGGGCAGAGTTTGGGAAGTTATCCAGCCCGACCTATTCAGTCTTCACTGCAGACTGTAGCTGGGGGTCCACCGCAGACCGGACAACATTTCTCTGAGTTTGGAGGTTATCCCCAGACTCCGTCGTTCTCACAGAGACCTATGCTTGAACCCAGAGAGTGTTATGGATGTGGGGAGATTGGACATATTAAGAGATATTGTCCAAAATACAGTTACAGACCCCCAATAGTCAGAGGTAGAGGTAGTCGTGGAAGAGGCCGCCATTCTGGAGGACGTGGTGGTCAAGGTAATGTGGTCACCAAACCAACTGGGGTGGCGGGCAAGCCGGAGCGACTGCAGCACAACATGGTAGGGGCAATGGACAGATAGGTGATATGGCCCGTTGTTATGCTTTCCCTGGAGGTCTGAAGCAGAGACATCTAATGCTGTTATCACAGGTAATCTTTTGGTTTGTGATTTCATGGCTTCTGTATTATTTGATCCTGGATACACATTTTTATATGTATCTTCCTCATTTGCTACTGGTCTTAATTTACATTGTGAATTGCTTGACATGCCTATTCGTGTTTCTACTCCGGTGGGTGACTCTGTGGTAGTTGAAAAGGTGTATAGGTCTTGTCTTGTGACTTTTGTGGGGAGAAATACTCATGTAGACTTGGTTATCTTAGAAATGGTTGATTTCGATGTAATTCTGGGTATGACTTGGCTTTCTCCAAATTTTGCAATCTTAGATTGTAATGCTAAAACTGTAACATTGGCAAAGCGTGGGACAGATCCGTTAGTGTGGGAGGGTGACTACACTTCCACTGCAGTTCATATCATCTCCTTTCTTCGTGCTAAGAGAATGGTTAGTAAAGGGTGTTTAGCTTTCTTGGCACACCTCAGGGATGATACTACCCAAGTACCTTCAATTGAGTAAGTTTCGATAGTCCGTGAGTTTCTGGATGTGTTCCCTGTAGACCTTCGTTGTATGCCACCGGATAGGGATATTGACTTTTGCATTGATCTGGAGCCGGGTACTCGTCCCATTTCCATACCACCTTATAGAATAGCTCCTGGTGATTAAGAGAGTTAAAGGCCCAACTTCAAGAGTTGTTAAGCAAGGATTTATTAGACCAAGTGCATTCCCTTGGGGTGCTCCGGTTTTCTTTGTGAAGAAGAAGGATGGAAGTTTTCGGATGTGCATAGACTACAGACAACTGAATAAGGTAACTGTCAAAAACAAGTACCCTCTTCCTCGCATCGATGATTTGTTAGAGCAGTTACAAGGTGCTTGTACCTTCTCAAAAAACCGATTTGAGATCTGGTTATCATCAATTGAAAATACGGGCAACGGATGTGCCCTAGACTTCTTTTCGAACCAGATAAGGGCATTATGAGTTCTTAGTAATGTCTTTTGGGCTTACGAATGCCCCTGCTGCTTTCATGAGCTTGATGAATGGGATTTTTAAGCCATATCTTGATCTCTTTGTCATTGTATTCATTGATGATATAATGGTATACTCAAAGAGCAAGAAAGAACATGAGGAGCACTTGAGAATTGTATTGGAAATGTTGAGGGAGAAAAAGCTTTATGCCAAATTCTCCAAGTGTGAGTTTTGGCTAGATGCAGTGTCCTTCTTGGGACTATGATGTCACTATCTTGTATCATCCAGGAAAAGCTAACGTGGTGGCAGATGCATTAAGTAGAAAAGCAGGGAGCATGGGAAGCCTAGCTCACTTACAGATTTCCAGACGCCCATTGGTTAGAGAGGTTCAAACTCAAGCTAATGACTTTATGAGGCTAGAAGTAAATGAGAAGGGAGGATTTTTGGCCTGTGTAGAGGCAAGATCTTCCTTTCTTGACAAGATTAAGGGAAAGCAGTTTACTGATGAGAAACTGATCTGGATCCGAGATAAGGTGTTGCGAGGAGAGGCTAAAGAAGCACAAATCGATGAGGAAGGTTTTCTGAGAATTAAGGGAAGGGTATGTGTACCCCGCGTCGATTATTTGATTCACACTATTCTTACAGAGGCTCATAGTTCAAGGTAATTTATACATCCTGGTGCAACCAAGATGTATCGTGACCTAAAGCAACATTTTTGGTGGAGTAGAATGAAGCGTGACATTGTTGAGTTTGTTGCTCAATGCCCGAATTGCCAGCAAGAAAAGTATGAACGCCAGAGGCCTGGAGGGACACTTCAGAGAATTCCTATTCCTGAATGGAAGTGGAAGAGAATTGCAATGGACTTCGTGGTTGGTCTTCCCAAGACAATGGTTAAGTATGACTCCATTTGGGTAATTGTTGATAGGTTAACTAAGTCTGCTCACTTCATTCCGGTCAAGGTGACTTACAATGCAGAGAAGTTAGCAAAACTTTACATCTTTGAAGTTGTTCGATTGCATGGAGTTCAACTTTCCATCATATCAGATAGAGGTACGCAGTTTACTTCTAAGTTTTGGAAATATTGCATGATGAATTAGGTACTAGGTTGGATCTTAGTACCGCATTTCACCCTCAGACCGATGGTCAGTATGAGCGAACGATTCAAGTGTTGGAAGATATGCTTCGTGCTTGTGTGATAGAATTTGGTGGCCATTGGGATGACTTCTTACCCTTAGCAGAGTTCTCCTACAATAATAGCTATCACTCAAGTATTAATATGGCCCCATTTGAGGCACTGTATGGGAGAAGATGTAGGTCTCCCATTGGGTGGTTTGATGCATTTGAGGTTAGACCTTGGGGTACTGACCTTCTGAGAGAATCATTAGATAAAGTGAAATGCATTCAAGAAAAGGTTTTAGCGGCTCAAAGTAGGCAGAAAGAATATGCAGATCGAAAGGTTTGAGACTTAGAATTTATGGAGGGTGAGCAAGTCTTGCTGAAGGTTTCACCCATGAAAGGGGTGATGCGGTTTGGTAAGCGAGGTAAGCTTAGTCCGAGGTATATTGGTCCATTTGAAGTTCTGAAGCGCGTGGGGGAGGTAGCTTATGAATTAGCCTTGCCCCTAGGACTGTCGGGAGTGCATCCGGTATTTCATGTGTCTATGTTGAAAAGATACCATGGGGATGGAAACTACATCATTCGTTGGGATTCAGTTCTGCTTGTTGAGAATTTGTGATTTGAGGAGGAGCCTGTTGCTATTTTAGATAGAGAAGTCCACAAGTTGAGGTCAAGGGAGATTGCATCCATCAAGGTTCAATGGAAGAATCGGCCGGTTGAAGAGTCCACTTGGGAGAAGGAGGCTGATATGCAAGAAAGATACCCACACCTGTTTACAGATTCAGGTACTCCTTTTCGCCCTTGTTTTTCTTTTTGTGATCGTTCGAGGACGAACAACGGGTAAATTGGTATCTACTGTAACGACCTGTTTAGTCGTTTTGAGCAGTTGAG